>OX454333.1:51899096-52179096 GCA_949716465.1 Chalcosyrphus nemorum | reverse complement strand
CACTATTTTTATATGAAACTCGAAAAAACTTGCTTGAGCAAATATGTAGATATCCACTTAATCTACAAATCGTCTATACATTGTATATGGCCACGCCCACTTTTTAGGGGCGTTTACTTCAAAAATTAATATTCGAGTAAAAATATTAGTTTATAGGGCAAAATAGAAAATTTTGTTAATACATTTTCCACCGCCCACTGACACGACCAAATAAGATAGGGATAGGGTATCATACAATCCGCTCCAGGCGGATTGTAGCATTTTTTCACTGGTTTTTTACGTAGAGATTTTTTTTTAAAAAACGGGAATTAATTTGTACACAAAACAAAGGAAAAATCAGACAAAGGTAAAAATCTAAAATTTTATCATTTTTTTAATAGTTTAAACCTGAGTGCAATTCTTCTTATTAAGGTACAGTGGCGGCCTGACAAACTATTGCGTCGGCCACCTGTATTTTTACAACCGTCTTAAACACTCTCGGAAAAATATCCCTCGCGAACGTTTAGATTAAAGAAAAATACCATAAAAGTCACCGGAATTAAACTGAAGACTTTGGGTGCGAATTTACACAAATATCGGTAGCCCAGCGGAAAAGACCCAGTCCGTTGAAACGGATATACGCCGTTTCGAATCCAGTGTTGGAGAAGCAAATTAAATCATCTTTTTTTTTTATTTTACATTTACGTAAATGATAGAAGAAAGTTTCGCCTTTATTCAGTTTTAAATATAGTTTTTTTTATTAACATGAACATCTAATCATATGCAAACATTATTGCATAACGTAAAGAAAGTAAAAGAATTTTTATATATACATATATATAGCTATTTCTGGCCCCTTAAGCGAGTAGTAATTGGCGAAAATTTATATTTTATGTATATATATTGTGGAAAAGTGTATAGAATACCCAAGTAGCAACCTAGATGCTGTGGCCACTTCATCGTCAGTTGCGGAGAAAGAGGGGTGATATAAAGTGAGAATTTTCGGCATTGAGGGAGGGGGACCGTTGTGAATAGTTTTTTTTTATTGAATTTTAAAGTACATTGGGGCTAAAGCATATAAGTATATATATAGAAATTGTTTTAGTTTTTTTTGATTGAGAGATTTTAATTTTTTTGATTGTTTAATTTAAAATTAGTAAAATTAGTTTAGTTATTAAATGAGGGAATTGCTTTTGTTTTAATGAATATGCAAAGAAGATTGTCACTAAATTTTAAAGAAAGAACATTATGATAATGGCTTTTAAAATTGAGGATGCGTAAGAGGATGAGGAGGTAGTTTGGATAGGGAAGAATGAAGTTAAAGTATGGAACGTAAGGGGTTTCGTGAGGCGAGTAGAACAACCATGGTAGGGTGGGTCAAGAAAATTCCTCGCAGCGGCAGAACAGCAGCGTGCTACAAAGACTGGCATGATTTTTTTTTGTTAATGAACGCCCTCCGAAGAGCAGATAGTCGGAACTAGCATGCCAGCAATGACCCTTATTCACCAAAGTTCATTACAAATACCCTTGGGCCTTTTTGCTTCTTTATCAACTTTAAAAAAGAAATAAAGGTCCACGGGCTTTATTTCCGATGCATTATTTCACTGCACCAGCATTTCAACGGCTTGGCGGTTTGTGACGATATAAGTATTCTTATTTGAATTTTTAAAATACTGCATGGAATTAAGAAAATATTGAATTAACCCTTATATAAAATTATTTTTACTATCCCGAACTCATATAATATACAGATATTCATATATGTACATTTGTATTGAAATAATTGTAAAAACATATTTATAATTATGAAGTACTGGCTGGACCCGGCATAACTCCGTTTTACCCGTAGCCGTTGGCCACCAGACCGCAAATATGTCGTGCGCCTTGACGTAGAGTAATTTAATGTAACGCAGGCTGGAATGAACATTCAATACCTAATTATTAATCGAAAAGAATTCATTGATATATAATTATATACAAATCAACTGTCATATATAGACACCCCAACGCCAACTATGTTTTGTAAGGAATTATATATAGAAGACATACTTATATCTTTATTATATATCCTTAGAAAGGGGCATGCTGACTTGTAGATTCATTTCTATGTACTTGAACATTTAGTCGATATATAAGTGTTAAAGAGCGGGCGTATTTTATGGCGCTCGGATAAGGTGTTCTTTGATTCGCTCCAGGGTGATTCTAGCTATTATCTTGGCCACAGCAGGCAGCACGTTGATACTTTGCTTGACGATCATTCCCTTCTTCCACTCATCCGGAAAATTCTCGGCTTCCCATGTTCTTTCGACAAGTGAGAACAGTACCTCCGCCGATGCTGTTGGCGCAGCTTAAAATAGCTCCGAAGGTATGCCGTCAAGTCCTACCAAGTACTTTGATCGCGGTAATAATCTCTTCCTTGCTGGGGGGTTGTGGTGCGAATTCGGGAATTTCTTTCTACGGACACTTCAGTCTGACTTGGGTGCATATTACTGGCGAATACTCGTCACCGTGGGTGCTGTGGCACAGTGCGGCGCAAGGGGTTCCAAGTTCGAATCCAGAAAAATACCATCAAACGTTTTTTTTCACTGCCCCGCCTCTTCTCGTCATCAGAGGATCAGTTGATCCTCTTCCGATATTAGCAACGAACCGTCTTTCACTGGGTGTTGAGTAGAGCCACCTATAAGTATAAGGTGATTCTGTAAACGGTTCTGCTGTCGCACCTCGCTGCTGCTTATTCTACTTGCATGGCCAGCGCATTGATGTAATTGCGCTTGTCACGTCTCACGCTCTCTACACTTCTCTCATCTTCATGCGATATAGGAACACTAGCTTGATCCTCCCTGCTGCTAAGGTTGCTGCAATACGAGCTCCTAGCTGTTTTCGTTCGTAGATCCTTCTCCGGGCATCCTCGGAAAGCCACGCCTTATGGCTTTCCCTGCGATCGACCGACAATCCTTTCAGCACCTGATGTGAAAACAGTTTTCACAGCACACCAATGGTCTTGGATAGTGGCGGTCAATGAGCTGCTGATTGTTTCTACTCCACGTGAGGGATGGTCCCTTGGTTGGAAATCTCAGTCGGTCTATGTTGAACCTAGGTATTTTTGTATCGTTAGATCTTCAAACGATAGCAGTGCGTAATTGGACAGTAGCTATCAGACTCAGCTAGAAGACTCTTTCTAAAACGGCGCTGACATCTAACTGATTTTATGGCAGGTCTTGTGCTCAAACATGGTGCCACCTATGACAAGACGATTCGTGTTGCAAAAGTCAGCAAATCTTTCGCCTTTGTTATTGCGGTTGTCTAATCCGTGTCGTCCCCATCACAATGACAATGTCGCCGTTGAGTGTTTATTTGTATTTTCATTTTCTGTTTTGAGTGGTGCACTCCGTGGGCGGAGAACGCCCACATATTGGTATATTGGATGGCTCTTTCTGTAGTTCACTTTTTGCGAAAAAATGTTGCATACTGACTGACATACATACTGATACATACTGGCTGAATACAAATAATTTTTTTTAAATTTTAACAATGGATTTGTGTATTTACTACAGTAAAAAAAGCACACCTAGTTCATACACACCCTATTTTTAACCCTCGTCATAGATAAATAAGAGATAGATGTCGCGCATAGAAGAAAACCTTGTATCAGAATCAAATAACATTGGCCGCCAAGCTATTATAGGATATGTTATATACATTATAGATATTTTCCATGTTTTTTTTTTGTCACTGTTTTTACTTGCATCGGCAAGTTTTGGATTCGTGAAAATTTTCGATCTCGGGATTTTGATCAATTCTGATATTACCTTTATAGAGAAGTCGAAAAAAGTGGGTCTGAAAATTCGGTCTGTCCGTCTGTCTGTCTGTCAACGAGGCTACAGCCTAAACGGGTAAACGGATTTTGATCAAACTTCATATCTAGGGTCTGTGGGGTAATCCCTAAAGGCGAAATTGAAATTTTTGTTCTAGCTTGTTCTAATATTAACGGTAATTTACTTAAGGCCAATTTAAGAAAAAGCAGATTTGCTGGTAAACGGTTCCTACGATTTTCTTTAAATTTCATATTTCGGCTAGTTTGGCAAAGTGCTATAAGATGGCGTGCCACATTTTTGGCTAAAAGCTTTAATAACGGTACTTTACTTAGAGCCAAATTGGTAAAAAGCTGATTTGCTGGAAAATGGCTATAGCGATTTCGTTTCAACTCTATGATGAATCGAGCTTAGATACATGCTATTAAATGGCTTATAACACTTTGGCCAAAATTTGTTATAACGACACTTAAGGCTAATTTGGTTAAAAGCCTGTTTGTTAAAAAATGGGTGAACCGAATTCACTCAATTTTTTAGTTTGTATAAAACTGTGGTAATGCTAAATGCTGGCATTCCAAATTTTTGGCTAAAAGTGA
This sequence comes from Chalcosyrphus nemorum, assembly GCA_949716465.1. Lineage (NCBI taxonomy): Eukaryota > Metazoa > Arthropoda > Insecta > Diptera > Syrphidae > Chalcosyrphus > Chalcosyrphus nemorum. The sequence goes on along the minus strand of OX454333.1, from coordinate 52,174,709 downwards.
TAATAACGCTACTTTTCTTAGAGTCAAGCGGTTTTAGCCAATTTGCTCGAAAACGGCTCTAAAGATTTTGTTTAAATTTTGTATTTATGCTAGTCTTTTAAAGTCTAATAATATAGCGTACTACGTTTTTGGCCAAAACTGCTTAGAACTGTACCTTATTTATAACCAACTTGGTAAAAAATCGGTTTACTCGAAAATGGCTCTAAAGATTTTGATTAAATTTCACATTTGAACTAGTCTAGACAAATTCAAAAAAAAAATTCGAACTCGAGATAACAGTGAATTCTGACATTACGATGATAGAGAAGCTCGAAAAAGTGGATCTGCCGATTCTGTCTGTCTGTGTGTATGTACGCTGGACTGCAGCCTAAACGGCTGGACCGATTTGCTTCAAACTACATATCTGAGGTCTGTAGCGTCGGAATTGGAGGCGAAATTGGAATTTTGTTCTAGCCCCGTTATAAACGGTACTTTACTTAAGGCCAATTTCACAAAAAGACGATTTTCTCGAAAACGGCTCTAACGATTTTGATTAAATCTCATATTCGAGTTAGTCGAGACAAATGCCATAAGATGGTGTACCACGTTTTTGGCTAAAAATACGTATAACGGTACTTTTCTTATTAACTGATTTTATAAATATATATTTTTATCAAAATCGAAATGTGGGCAAGATTAAATGTTTAATAAAATGTGGCATTTAAAATTGCAAAATGCAAAATTTTTAAAAATATTTTTTCAAAAATGTTATTATTTTCATTGAACATTTATTCATTTTCAGCTAACAGCATATACATAGGTGCAAGTACGTACATGCAGTCGTGCAGTTTATTTTCTTTAAAATTCCTCTTCCATGTGATAGATATCGTGAACCCAAGTCTTTCAAGTGTGCGTTTTTCTACCTGCAATACCAATAAAACCAGGGTTCACTTTATCTGTCACATGGGAGAGGATTTTCGAAATGGATTATTTAATTTGGGTAATTTGTGCAGTGAAGTTTCGATTGGTGTGTAGCACGAAATTTTTCACCGCATCTTTCACCTTGAATTCTATTTTTTTTTCACAGGTTCACTAGTCGTTTGTTTTTATTCGCACAGAGTTGCCAGTTCCCTGCGTAGGAAGCAAAAAAAACACGGCTAATAAGAAATAGACAAATGTATATAAAGAATATTTATTTCAGCAAGTTTACAATTATGAACTCACCCCTAGTTAAAACATATGAAAAGGCTACAATTCGTTTGGAGCGGATCGTATGATACCCTATCCCTTTCCTATGCACATACTATTTTATAAAACTACTCCAAAACACAAATTTTCTCAATAAGTGGGCGTGGTAGTGGGCGGAATTTTAAAATTTTTCAACATATACTGTATTTTGCTCCCAAGAAGTGCTATTATTTCGATAAAACCTTCACAAAACATTTTTTTTGATAAAAACTGGGCGTGGCGATACACAATGTGCTGAAGATATGTAGGGTAAGAGAATATCTACATATTATCTTAAGTAAGTTTTATCGAGTTTCATGTAAAATTACTGAAAAAAGAGATTTTTTTGGAAAAGTGGGTGTGGCAGTGGGCAGATTTTAAAAATGTTTACACTTGTATTGCTTACTTTTCCAAGGACCTCGTATACAAAATTTCATCAACCTAGCTCAAAATTTAAGCCTCAAAAACTGGTGACATACGGACGGGCAGACGGACGGACATGGCTCAATCGACTCAGCTACTGATGCTGATCATTTATATATATACTTTATGTGATCTATCTTTAATATTTCTCTATGTTACAAACTATGTGTCAAACTTAATATACCCTTAGGATAGGGTATAAATAGGTTAAACATGAAAATTTAGTTTATATAGTGTCTAGTTATAAAAAAATAGTGCTATGCTATTATACTGTGCTATAGAAATACTTTTACTTCTGTTTTTACTGAGTTTGAATTCTTATTTGTGCTCTATTTTTGCAGACTATGGTTTTCCCTATCTAAGCATAGTGATATCTATGATTACAAATGCATGGCATCAATCTTTGAGATCTGATCGATCAATTCAATCTACATTAAAGGCATGTGTATCGGAGACTAGGAATACTTTGATAATTGGTAAGTAGAGTAATTAAGATTCTAGCGTTTATGCCCAAAACGCAATAGCATATATCAAATTTAATTGACTTTTTATTTATTTTTATTTATTTTTACGATTTTGGAATTTGCAAAACTCTATGGATTTTAAAGATCCATACACGCTTAGAGCAATTTATGGTGGCCTTGTTCTGCCAATGCTCGAATACTGTTGGGTTGAACCATTTTGCTCTAAAAAACATTTCCAAAATTGAAAAGGTCCATTTGAGTGTAAAGAACTACTTTGCATAGTCTATGGATTTATAAATCGTAGATTGAAATAAATAAAAAAAAAATTAAAAATTTACATTTTTTCCTGTCAAAGCGCAGAAAAGATCATTTCAACTTCTGCTTAGAGTTTGGGTCCTGTTACCTGCCACTACGTTTTTTAGTCTTCGCCTGCCCCCTCGAAAAAAGGTGGAGCTGAAATTACCCCGTATTGTGAAGTAGCGTGTGACCAAGCCCTAACTATAATATTTGTCGAGTTATCTCTTTTATTCCTTTAAAAAAAAATTATTCGCAGGGTGTTATTCCATTGATAGCAACAAATTATTTTATGTATAAAACCAGTGAAAAAGTGCGACAATCCGCCTGGAGCGGATCGTATGATACCCTATCCCTATCTTATTTGGTTGTGTCACTGGGCGGTGGAAAATGTATTCACAAAATTTTCTATTTTGCCCTTATAAACTAATATTTTTACTCGAAAATTAATTTTTGAAGTAAACATCCCTAAAAAGTGGGCGTGGCCATATACAATGTATAGATGATTTGTAGATTAAGTGGATATCTACATATTTGCTCAAGTAAGTTTTTTCGAGTTTCATATGAAAATAGTGAAAAAAGTGATTTTTTTGAAAAGTGGGCGTGTCAGTGGGCGGATTTTGAAATTTTTTACACTTGTATTGCTTCCTTCTGCAAGGACCTTGTACACAAAATTTCATCGACCTAGCTCAAAATTTAAGGCCCAAAAACTGGTGACAGACAGACGGACGGACATGGCTAGATCGACTTGGGTAGTGATGCTGATCATTTATATATATACTTTATTTGGTCTATCTTCAATATTTGTCAATGTTACAAACTATGTATCAAACTTAATATGCCCTTAGGATAGGGTATAAAAAGGGTTCCCCCATAGATATAAACAAGTCGCTGAAATATTTGCATGTGTAAGTTTATTTGAACGTCAAGACTAATTTCGGCGGTTTTTAGCTTGGGAGGACGAATCAGTCCAACGACCCCAAGTTGACTGTCTAATTTGGTTCGTCTGTGGCACAAATACCCTATATTAGATTGATGTATAATTTCAAAGAAAAGACAGCAAGATTGAGACGAAAGAATGTGGGACAACGACGAGATTGAGAAAAAACCAGTGAAAAATGCTACAATCCGCCTGGAGCGGATCATATGATACCCTATCCCTATCTTATTTGGTTGTTTCAGTGGGCGGTGGAAAATGTATTCACAAAATTTTCTATTTTGCCCTATAAACTTATATTTTTACTCGAAAAATAATTTTTGAAGTAAACGCCCCTAAAAAGTGGCCGTGGCCATATACAATGTATAGACAATTTGTAGATTTAGTGGATATCTACATATTTGCTCAAGTAAGTTTTTTCGAGTTTCATATGAAAATAGTGAAAAAAGGTGATTTTTTTGAAAAGTAGGCGTGGCAGTGGGCGGATTTTAAAAATTTTTACACTTGTTCTGTCCCGATATACAAGGACTTCGTATACAAAATTTCATTGTTCTAGCTCAAAATTTAAGGCCCAAAAACAGGTGACAGACGGACGGACGGACGGACATAGCTCAATCGACTCGGCTAGTGATGCTGATCATTTATATATATACTTTATGTGGTCTATCTTCAATATTTCTCTATGTTACAAACTATGTATCAAACTTAATATACCCTTAGGATAGGGTATAAAAAGAGATGCAAAAAAGTTTATTTATTTTTTTTCCAACAATATATTTGTTACCAGTTGGAGTTGCGACCAAAATCCAAGTGAACGAGAGTCACTCATGTCGGATTACATCTGGAGTCACACACGCTACCATACGCTCCACCTACGCAATGCAGCTGCTAGTGCAAGTGCGTCGCGTGATATTGCAATACGTGCAATTGTTGGTAGAAATGCAACTGCAGGCAAATACAAAGAGTTAAATAATTTTCTTTACAGGTGAATTGATACAGTGACTTAAAAATTTACGTTGACAATATTTGTAAAAAATGTATGAAATTAGTCGTGTTTTATTATCCACATGATCTGATCTGGATCGGATCACGATAATAAAACAAAAAAGATCTTCGCCATTTTTTTGTTTCGAAGTGTGGTAGCCCTTCTTTTGTCTTACAGAAATATCTGTGAAAGTGAAAAAAAAAAATCGAAAATGTAAAACAGTTGCAGTTGAGGTAAATACAATATTGTGTGTATTTTTTTTTTAAATATTAACAATTTATTTATTTCTTAATTTTTATTTGGCAGCGACGATGATAGGAAAGAAGCTAGTTCATCAGGTTTTTCATTATTCAGTTTCGTTTCAATTGCACAGCTGTTTTCCTTTTTTGACATATAATGTGGAGTTGCCATGCAACCGATTTTGTTTTTTTTTTTAAATAAAAATTTGATCATTTCGCTTTTTTTTAAAGAAAACATTTTTAAAATTTATAAACATATCGAATGAGAAAAATATTGTGCACCTCACATTTCATGATCATATCGCTGGTATAACATTTTGAGCAGAATATCTAGATCTTTTCGGGCAAATTTGTTACGAATTTCCTGTTATTAATCATAAATACTTCGATTATAAGAGATCTTTTATATTTGGTATTCTGTGTTTCGAACTTTTATAAAACTCTGTTCAAAAACTAGAATCTATTACGAGACTGATAAAACATACAGCTGACTTTTTAATACAGCTTAATTATTTAATATTTTTGTTTGCCGGTACTTAAAGGATTTGTACCAATAACATTTAAATTCAGACTGAAAAAAGTAAGTTTTTAATAAAAGTACACTTAAAAATTGAGTCGTAACGATTTAAAATATTTGTTAATTGGGAACTAAGCTTGGACAACCGGAATTCTTTCTCACGAAGAGAAAGAGGTACTTGATTGGTCAGCAATCGCCCTGGCAGCTTCTCTGCATTCCAGAACAGCAGTTTTAGCGTGGAAGTGTTAGTGTTATGATAAAAGGCAAAAAATCTTCATTTTATTATGTTTTTGTTGATTACATAAAATATATTTTATACTTTTTGGTTTTCAAATAATATTTTATATTCTGATGTGGCAGTACTGTCGCTTGACAATTGATAAAAACATACCAACTTTTACGAACAAAAATGTAACCTAGTGAGAAATAGGACGAACTAGCTATTGGGATCACGAAAATAGATCCAAATGAAAAGCATGCATCCCAATGATCCGATTTGGGTCATGGGGGATAATAAAACACGGCTATTATTAACAAACATTAACAAATGCAACATAAGAAAAACATAAAAATGAATGAATTAAAATAAATAAACAAATGATGAATTATTACAAAACATTCCGGCCCTCCTGGAACAGGTTTCAGGACAACGGTAGTAAAGCCAGTTTGGTGATGGGACGTTGAAAACTGCCCCGATTCGTTCTTACTGTCGCTACTCGAACAAGTTTATCTGCACCTGTTGTTCCGTTTCGATTTTACCGAGAAGCCACTTCATTGGTGGTAGACAACATGAATTATTTGACACCGGCTCCCACAAACCACCGAAATGTGGAGCAGAAGGAGGAATGTAATGCCATGCAATCTCATCCTTAGCGAGTGATGCAGCAATGGTGTCGTTGTGCGCCTGTGACAGAACCAACTTGTGCATTTCATTTAAACAACGAGGAGCCCCTTGGAAGTTGGTTACATGGGCATTATAAATATTGGAACACAGTCCCCGGCGTGAGACAAACCGACGCAAAGCAGCGAGGAAGGTATCCGTGGTTAGATCACTTACTAGTTCCAAGTGAATTGCCTTCGTACACATGCATACAAATAACGCAATGTATGCTTTAGATAGTTTGGGCTTTCGGTAGCGTGAAAGTTTGATGGTCAAGGGGCCAGCATAATCGCATCCAGCGTTGGAGAACGGACGGTTCGGATGGATTCGCTGACATGGTAGGTTGCCCATCAGTTGGGAACTTGTTAACCTTCGTTGCATAAAACATACCTTGCATTTATGGACTATCATTCGAATCAGATTACGGCTACCCAAAATCCAATATTGTTGCCGCACGATGGCAAAGGTTTGCGAAACTCCTGGATGCAAATAATTTACGTCGATATCTGTTATAATAAGAGAAGATATTTTAATATTTTTTTTATAGGATTAATAGGATGTTTAATGTTAAATGAGACAGTGGCATGTTTTAATCTTCCTCCCACCCGAAGTAAGCCATTACTATCGACAAAGGGGGAGTATTTAAGAAGCTTTGATTTAGCGGGAAGTTTGTGATATTTAATTAAACACCGAATATCGTCACTAAATGCGCTTTGTTGGAAAGATTTTATTATAAGTATTTTAGCCTTTTGATTTTCACTGAGGCTCAGGCTAGCAGACATACGTTCTATTTTGGAGGCGCGACAGTTAAACGAATACCGAAGGCAATACGCGAGTACACTTTGTATGCGATACCACGAAGAGATTCGATCGATGATTGTTTCGATAGGGTTGGTAACAGTGGAAGAAACAAATACTTGCCGAGATGGTTGTTTCTCTTCGATTAAAATGTCTCTACACTCCGATTTTCTTGAAACAAACCTAGATTTCGGCCAATGTTTATCTGAAAGTGATAAAAATAACGGACCGGTTTACCAAAGATTATGACTGACGAGATTCGATGGAAGCACACCGCGTGACGCACAATCGGCTGGATTCGATTCCGATGAAATATGATACCAGGAATGTCGTGGCACTATTTCGAGGATAGCTGTAGTACAAATGTTGTCCAACGACGAGGAGGTGAAGACAGCCAATGCAATACAATCTCTGAATCATACCATGCCAAGGTTCGTGAAATCCTAGAAATCATTGATGACTTGACGAGATTCAGCAACCGACTTAACAGCAAGGCACCACAAAGTTCGAACCGCGGGATCGACATTGGCTTGATTGGTGCGACCTTCGTCTTTGCTGCAATAATGGTGGTCTTAAATTCTCCTTCAGCGATACGGCAGCGACTGTATACGACGGCAGCGTAAGCCAGTGATGATGCGTCCGAAAATCCGTGTAGCTCGATTTCTACTCTGGATGAAGACACATTGCGGGGAACCCGAAAGCTCCTGTCGATAACTATTCCATCGTTTGGAAAGATGGGAGGGTAGAGGATCATCCCAGCCTAATTGCAATTCCGATGACCACAGGGTTTGAAATAATATTTTAAATAATATTGTAGAAGGAGCGAGCAATCCTAAAGGGTCGAATATGCGCGATACTTCCGACAGTAGAGTTCTTCTGGTCAGCGATGTGGATGGAAGTGATGTGAACATACAATACGAAAATTCATCACAGTGGATTCCAGTACATACCGAGTACTTTTTTTTAAAGAGTGCGAGCGTTCGGTGTCAAAGATAGAATACTCACAACCTTCTGTTGGAAGTCGAGAAAGAAGTGGCCAACAATTTGAACAACAACTGAAGTTTCGCTACCGTTAGAAGATCAACAAGTTCAGACTGCAAATCGAGTAACGATTGAATTGAATTTGATCCCGTCATGATGTCGTCAACGTAGACATCATTCAAAATGATTCGAGATGCATTTGGATATTCTGATTTATAATCAAGAGCTAACTACTTTAATACACGAACTGCATTGAACGGAGCGGATGCGGTACCATAAGTAACGGTACGTAACCGAAAATGCTGTGCTTCTTCACCTGGATTCTTACGCCAAACAATGCGCTGAAAGTCAGTATGCAATTCCTCCACCCAAATTTGCCTAAACATTTTTACCACATCAGCAGTGAAAACATATTGGTGTTCCCGAAACCGCAAGCAAACACCGATTAAATTCCTTTGAATTGGAGATCCTACTAACAAGGCGCTATTCAAGGACTGCCCATGCGAGTCCTTCACTGACCCATCAAAAACTTAGTAGTTGAGCTGCCTGATTTTAACACTGCGTGATGTGGAAGGTAAAAGTTTTTACCCGGGAGGGTTTCAATCTCATCCTGGGGTATCAGACTCATATGACCCAAGTCTATGTATTCCTTCATAAAGTCAGAATACGACCGATGTAATTAAGGATTATTTTGGAAGCGACGTTCCATGGAATGTAAGCGAGAAATGGCTGATTGTAGCGTATAACCGAAGGTTGCAGCGTTTTAAAGGGAAGCTGTACAACATACTTGCCATCCGATGAACGACTGAACGTTTCTTGAAAATGATGCTCAGCCTGGTCGTTGAAAGTACATTTATCTTTAATAGGAACTACCTCTTCCAACTCCCAAAACTTCTGTAGTAAGACATCAACGTCGACAGTGGAGTGAAGAGAAGACAAAGGGAAATTATCAGTTAAGGTCTTATTAAAAACCTCTCCGGTGATAACCCAACCAAAGGAAGTATTTTGAGCGATTGGAATACCTTCAGGACCGTTGATTTGCTCTCCCCTTAAAATACAACAAAGCTTATCAGCACCAAGTAGTACGTTAACAGGAGCAGAGACATTGAAATATTGGTCTAGATCTAGATTTATTATATGTGACCACGAAGAAACATCTAAAGATTGTGATGGAAGATTTGAGGTTAGCTTACTCAATATAAAGGCATCCACAAATAAACGAGTTGAGTTATATCGCGAGCAAAGTTGTAAGGAGATGCACCCTTTTGTATAGCCTGCTTCCGTAGACGATAAACCGAAGACTGGAATCCGAGCATAAGTACGAGAAATCCCTAGTCTTTGGGCGAATGATTCGACGATGAATGATGATTGTGATCCAGAATCTAACAGTACTCGGCAATCGATGAAATTCCCCTGAATATCTTGAACCTTTGCTAACACAGTTGAAAGAATGGTTTGCTTTCGACAACTAGGTTTAAGTGAATGATTATTTAGAAGTGAACAAGCATCTTTCACGGAAGAAGACGTTTGAGGTTGTTGTGAGAGTACCGAAGAGTTGGGATTGCACACTGGCTTTGTTTGTGACGACGATGCTGATATACTCTGAGTTGAATCTTCCGGATCGTAATGTAGATCGACATTTGTTTGACGAATGTCCTATGCGGAGGCAATTATCTAGCGATTGAATATCTAAAGCCACGAATTTGGAACACTGGGCTAATATATGGTCATTTTTGCACTTAGGGCACTAGTTTTGAAATAGATTCTTCTGCCACTTGGGATCGTATTGTCACAGACACAGACTACTTGACACGTCTCTAAAGCGTCACAACGTGATTGCAATTTTGTGTCCTGATCAAGCTTATTTACCAGGATGTGAATTAGCCAAGGGTCGCGACCATTTTTGTGAAGGGCATTAAGACCACGCACAACTTCATCGGCACTGTCCGTGATTTTACGTAATGTTTGTATATTACAGACACCTATTGTAGGAAGCGATAAAAAGGTTTGGATGAATGAACGCACGATTAAATGCACGCGATCATAGCGCTTCTCTAATCGATCCCATGATTCAACATAATTAGACTCGGAAATAGTCATAGGTTTTATAACGCCGGCAGCATCATCGCGAAGGAATGATTTTAGGTAATGAAACTTTTGTACCGTAGAAAGATCACTATTACTGTCTACAGAGCATAAATAAAGATCGTGAAAGGATGGCCAATCCTTATAATCTCCCGAAAACGATGGTATCTCAATTTTTGGTAGATTAACCGATGACGAATGTTTTGTTGAAGAATTCAAGTTCTGCAGGAAATTAGATTAGCTGATTAGCTAACTTTTCAACTACCGAAACATCTACTACCTTCTCCGTCACACCTTTTATTTCACGAGTAGCTTTAACGATTCGCGAATGAGCAGTAAAATATTTAGATTCGTATTCAGCAAACTCAGTTTCAAGGTCAATTAATACAGGTTCCTGCTCAGTCTGTAGAAGTTCATAATGTAGGGACCATGTTTCCTCTAGCTTGCTGAGACGTATCTCTATCATTTTTTGTTTTAATTCACTCATTATTCAGAAAAAAAAACCGATGCAATTAAATGATAACAACACTTGGCAAGGAAATCCTATGTAAAGGTTTCAGTTTGTCGTTTCTCCCCTTACAATTTTATAAGATTGTTCAGTATAAGACCAAGGGAATACACGTGTATATGATTACTTGTCTTTGTTTCACTAATTTAATTCATAGATAGAATTTCCGAATGTTATTATATTTTATTGTATATAATTTTATTTCATAAATTTGGCTAGCGAAGGACCAGATTTTATGATGTATAATTTTAAAGAAAAGACAGCAAGATTGAGACGAAAGAATGTGGAACAACGACGAGATTGAGAAAAAAAATGAGAAACAAAAAAGTTTATTTATTTTTTTTCTAACAATATATTTGTTACCAGTTGGAGTTGCGACCACTCCGTATTGCGATCAAAATCCAGGTGAACGAGAGTCACTCGTGTCGGATTGCATCTGGAGTCACACACAACCATACGCTCACACCTACGCAAAGCAGCTGCTAGTGCAAGTGCATCGCGTGATATTGTAATACGTGCAATTGTTGGTAGAAATGCAACTGCAGGCAAATACAATGAGTTAAATAATTTTCTTTACAAGTGAATTGAAACAGGGACTTAAAAATTTACGTTGACAATATTTGTACAAAATGTATGAAATTATTAACAAATGCAACATTAGAAAAACAAAATAATGAATGAATTAAAATAAATAAACAAATGATGAATTATACTACATAAATTCTTACACTGGTGAGCGAGAATGAGTTATTTATTTTTCGAACAAATTTTGCACACATTCAAATCCACCAGTGACTGTCACCGGGAGAGGATTTTGTCCTAATAATAGATCAATCTCGGAGGAAGAGAGTAAAATAGAAGAATTTCGGAGAGGATGCTATGTTCAATAAACAACTAAGAAAAATAATTTTCATTTCGTGGCGAATCTCTTAAAAGTAGAAAATTTAAAATGTAACGTATACTTTTAAATGTTTATATTAATTTTCTATTTAGAAACTAAATTAAATCATATTTATGTATCCCAGCATAACCGTAAATAACTTAGGCCCATTTGCTGAAACGAAACATAATTCTTGTTAATTTTCCATTTTGTAAATCCAGGCAGTTGAAATACTGCAGCCTGTAAGATTTGCAATGAGGTCGTCTATTATAGGCAAAGGAAAATGGTCCCGGCATGTCTTAGCGTTCAATCGCCTGTAGTCGACGCACATTCTGATCTCTCCAGTTTTCTTCCTACCAAGTACTACTGGGCTCGAGTACTCTGATTGGCTTGGACGAATGACTCCTTTTCGTTGTTGTTCGTGGATGATTGCAGCCAACTTGTATCGTTCGAAATGGGAAAGTCGTCTGGGCGTTGACGAAATCGGTATGTCATCTTTCAATCTTATTTTCATCTTATGCGGCAAGTCAATGAACTCATTCGAATGTCCGGATAAATAGTTCTCACGTACCAACTTCTGCACTTTGTCCACCAGGGTTCGCCCAACATTAGAGTTAATTTTCAGCTCTACTTCACTCTGCTCGACTTCAATTCTCATGAGGGGGTTGTGCTGCATCCTGATGCATCCTCTGGTTCGGTACGGATGATATTTTCAAATGTAATTTTTTTTCCATCGAAGCTTCAACGAACAGTATCGAGAAAGTCCTGACCCAATATTACTTCGTCCGATATGGCTGCTGACAAACTGCAGCTGATACTTAATTCCGTCGATCTCAACGCTGGTGTTAACCGCAGAATCGCACATTATTTTCGATTGGTTTAGGCTTACTAAAGAGCATAAAACCTTCTTCTTTCGCACTCCTTTTACTAAGTCCTCGCAAATTAAATTTATACAGCTGGCGGTATCGATTAATGCAGTTACAGATCTCCCTTGGACGTTTAAACCACAAGGGCTGCCAAGCTTGGTTGCGTTCGGGAAGCCTCTGACTTTGTGATGGTCGTAGAAATGGACCTGTACTGGAGGGCAATTTCGTTGTGATTCTCCTGTAGATTTTGGCGTTTTGTTCCACAATGCACCCTTTTCCCGCCTTTTGTTATCTCGGGAAGACATTGAACTGGTGGCTTCTACTGGTTGGTGTTGGCTATTTCCAGCGAATAGGTTTATGTAACCCGAAAAACTTAGAGTAATTAAGATTCTAGCGTTCATGCCCAAAACGTAATCGCGCTTCGACATCGGCTTCGTCTCGTTATGAAATGACATGTCCATGTGTAAAAGAACTGCCGGTATATTTCTTAACGAATAGCAGCTTTTTCGCGTTAAAAAAATATATGTATAGAAAAATTTAAAAAGTCGTATTTACGGCCTAACTGAAATATTTACAGTTAATTTTGAATTACATTTTCAGCTTAATTCCGATCAAAGAAAATTTCATCAGGTTTGGAAAAACCGAAAATCAGATAACATATTTTGAACACTTATATTTTTATATTTACTGAACGCATTTATCCAACAATGACGCTGAAACGGCTTTTTACTTAAAATCAAATTGACTTTTTTTTACGATTTTGGAATTTGCGAAACTATGGATTTTAAAGATCCATACACGCTTAGAGCAATTTATGGTGGTCTTGTTCTGCCAATGCTCGAATACTGTTGGGTTGAACCATTTTGCTCTAAAAAAAAATTCCAAAATTGAAAAGGTCTTTAAAAAACTACATTTTTATAATATATATATATATCCATTTGCCATTTGAATGTAAATAAATACTTTGCATAGTCTGTGGATTTATATAAATCGTAGATTGAAATAAATAAAAAACAATTAAAAATTTACATTTTTTCGTGTTAAAGCGCTGAAAAGATAATTTCAACTTCTGTTTCAAGTTTGGGTCCTGTTACCTGCCACTACATTTTTTAGTGTTCGCCTGCCCCCTCGAAAACAGGTGGAGCTTAAATCACCCTGTTTGTGAAGTAGTGTGTGACCAAGCCCTAACTATCTATTTGTGGAGTTATTTCTTTCATTCCTTTAAAAAAAATTGTTTGCAGGGTGTTATTCCATAAGCAACAAATTGATATATGTATAAAAAAGATATAAACCCCATAGATATAAACTAGTCGCTGAAATATTTGCATGTGTAAGCTTATTTGAACTTCGGCGGTTTTTAGCTTGGAAGGACGAATCGGTCCAACAACCCGAAGTTGACTGTCTAATTTGGTTCGTCTGTGGCACAAATAACCTATACTAGATAGTCCACTATTCTAAACTTACTACCTAAATTCTTACACTATACACTGTCCAACATAAATTGTCAGTACACGTCTTATGGGAGAGCTTTTTAGAGATCAGTAGCGCGTCATATTTTTGCACCATACTAAATGGAGAGAAACTCCGCATAAAATGACTGACGTAGATCCAACAGCGCACTGCTGGGTGTGCGCTGATTGGCTGCTGCATTTCAACCCCTATTTATATTGATGTGCATTCAGAGTTACCAGTGTCCGTTTTGTTACTCGTTCAGTTTTTTTTCCTTGGGTTTCTATTGAGGAGCTTTTGGTTTTAGAGCTTTGAAAAAAGTTCTTTTTGATAAATGTTACCATCTTGTTTTGATCTGATATATTATTTCTTTTAATGTGTTGAAAATACGTTAAAATGCAGTTACAAAATTGTAAGATGTTTTCTATTCTATTATATCTTTTAATGTTGTGCACTGTGTACGCATACATTTTTCTCTGCCTTTGGGTTCAATTTTCAGTACGTTGAAAAATGCATAAAAGACACAATTGGTAAAATAGGATATTTACTTTTTACTTCCAAGCAAGAATAATTTAATTTTATTTATTTAATTCCAAGAGTGAATAATTTAAAATGCATTCAACGAAAAAGATTGACAGCTTTCAATATTAGTTAGCCATTATAGGAAAATTAATTGACAATTATTGCATTTCAATGGATCAAAAATGGGACCTTTGCCGATTCGTCTCTCATGAATCAAGAAAAAAAAGTCCTTAATGATGTCGCCAGTGTATATGCATACATTCGGACAAAGATATTTTTTGCCAACAATGCTGAGTTAGAATACTTATAGAATACCCTTACGCTTATCTCAACAGAACACAGAAGAAGGGTAGGTGCATATGTTTTATTGCTCTATTGCAGGAAGTGTTTTTTAATTGTCGAGATTCTTCAAGAGTGGGTTTTTGTATTGTCCTCCTGTCCGTGTGAGGATACGCCTTTAATCTGTTTTATATTTTATGAATAAAACAAATTAAATAAAATTTCAATCTAAAAAAGTAGGACGGTATCCCTACATAATATTCTTTCACATTTTTGCTAGTTTGAAATGATACTGCGGCAACCCTGTAAGAGCTTTTGTTAGAGTAGCACCTTACGGAAAACAAAAGAGTGCGACTGAGAGACAAACATCCCTATCTTCCCTGTACTGACAATTTATGTTGGACAGAGTATAGTTACATTCAAATCCACCAGTGACTGTCACCGAGAGAGGAGTTTGTCATAATAAGAGAGCAATCTGGGAGGAAGAGAGTAAAATTGAAGAATTTTGGAAAGGATGCTATGTTCAATAAACAACTAAGAAAAATAATTTTCATTTATTCACACTCCATTAGAGATTTTAATGGAGGATACCTACATTAACTAATGGCCTATTTAATTTAAAACCAGTTTTAGCTAAAACGTCAAAATCGGCTTTTTAAGAGGGACTTTTAAAGCTAAATGAGATTTACTGGAGAGTTTTTATTTATTCACTCTCCATTAGCATTGACAGTCAATTATTGTCTTATTTTATTTCAATGTTAAAGTGCGTTTATTGCTAAAAATCGATCGAAATTCATTATAATTGTTGAAATCTAACTGTTGTTGAAATGACTGCAGCCAGCGAAGAACTCTATAAATTTGCTCGATTTCCAAGAACAATTGGTGCTATTGATTGCACTCATTTTAAAATATAATCTCCTGGTGGCGAGGATGCCGCAATCGCAATCGAAAGGGCTGGTACTATTTTAACGTACAAGCAGTGTGTTCAGCCAACATGAAAATTACAAATATTTTCGCATGCTGGCTTGGCGCATCACATGACCATGCATCTGTTCTCTTATTTTCGATTATTGTTGCATGTTTATACCCTATCCTAAGGGTATATTAAGTTTGATACATAGTTTGTAACATAGAGAAATATTGAAGATAGACCACATAAAGTATATATATAAATGATCAGCATCAGTAGCCGAGTCGATTGAGCCATGTCCGTCCGTCTGTCCGTCTGTCCGTCCGTCCGTATGTCACCAGTTTTTAGGGCTTAAATTTTGAGCTAGGTTGATGAAATTTTGTATACAATTTCTTTAGAAAAGTAAGCAATACAAGTGTAAAAATTTTTAAAATCCGCCCACTGACACGCCCACTTTTCAAAAAAAATCACTTTTTTTCACTATTTTCATATGAAACTCGAAAAAACTTACTTGAGCAAATATGTAGATATCCACTTAACCTACAAATCGTCTATACATTGTATATGGCCACGCCCACTTTTTAGGGGGTTTACTTCACAAACTAATTTTCGAGTAAAAATATTAGTTTATAGGGAAAAATAGAAAATTTTCTGAATCAATTTTCAACCGCCCACTGACACGACCAAATAAGATAGGGATAGGGTATCATACGATTCACTCCAGGCGGATTGTAGCATTTTTCACTGGTTTTCTTTTATTTTTCCGTTTATAAAAAAATGTCCATAGTAATTTTCAATATTAACTGTGTTTATGAATGAAAATAACATAAACAATGTAGTATTTGAAACTTCGTTTGTCACAATGATATAAAAATCACTGGGACTATTTTAAAACTGATTTAAATTTAAAGACGCCGTTAAAAGGGGGCCATTAAACTAATGGCGAGTGAATAAATAGAAAATTAGTTTTTTGTTTAATGGAGTGTAGTTAATGATGCCAATACCTTAATGGCGGTTTTAGTTAAAACTTCAAATTCTACTTTTTAATGGAGAGTGAATAAATCGGGCCTTAGAGTGTGAGAGACAATGTTTTTACAAAAAAGACAAAAATCGATCTAAGATCGTCTGTGTAAAATTGTCATCTCTCTTGCTTAAAAAGACTGTGATGAAAAAGCTGCGGGAAAACAAAAACATTCTTTCATCCAATGTGTTTGGTATGTTAAACAATTTTGATACACATGATGGCAGCGGGAACAACATTAGCAGTGAAAGGAAGATATACATACATTAATAATTCTCTCACTGCCTATACAAAATCTATACTGAAAAAGGCGAATGAGCTCAAGCGGGATAAGAAATGCAAATTCGTTTGGGTGAGAAATTTAACAGTTCTCATCAGGAAAACCGAAGGAGGCAGAGTAATAAAAATTAATAGTATTGAGGATTTTTTCTAAACTTGATAATATATAATTTTTTCTTTTATTTTAATTTTAATTGCTTTACTAATCCTAGTTCTAATACAAGTGGTAATAATAGTCTCTCCTCTTCAAATTCTTATAGTTGTAATTGCCTATGTTAGATCATCCAAGCAGTGAACACTTTTCCGGGTTTTCAGTCATACATGAGAATATACGCAGTTTGGGAGCTAATTTTGATACTTTTTTTATCTTGCATCTTTGGATCATTTTCATCCAAATTTGGATTTTTAATGATGAGATTTCCGAGTATAATATTCCGAACTAAACATTTACAGCTAATTGTAACGATTCTTATTAAGCCGGTGGTGTTGCGGTATTCTACAGAAGTAATTTAATTGGTTGAACATGGAAAGTGCAGATATTATTGATGTTTCTTGTGAAATCTCTGGTGTACGTTATTGTTTTATTTGTATCTTTAGGTTTCATAGATGCACGGTTAAGACCTTTTTGGATGAGTTTTTGAGTTACATGTAGGGCAAGATATAAAATTTTAAAAATAAATAATGAAAAATGTTTATCGAAAGAAATAAAAATACACGTGTTTCTGGAAAAGTCTTATTATACCCTATCCTAAGGGTATATTAAGTTTGACACATAGTTTGTAACATAGAGAAATATTACAGGTAGACCCAATAAAGTATATATATAAATGATCAGCATCACTAGCCGAGTCGATTGAGCTATGTCCGTCCGTCCGTCCGTCCGTCCGTCCGTATGTCACCAGTTTTTGGGCCTTAAATTTCGAGCTAGGTTGATGAAATTTTGTATACGAGGTCTTTGGAAAAGTAAGCAATACAAGTGTAAAAATTTTTAAAATCCGCCCACTGACACGCCCACTTTTCAAAAAAATCACTTTTTCTCACTATTTTCATATGAAACTCGAAAAAACTTACTTGGGCAAATATGTAGATATCCACTTAATCTACAAATCGTCTATACATTATATGTGGCCACGCCCACTTTTTAGGGGCGTTTAGTTCAAAAATTAATTTTCGAGTAAAAATATTAGTTTATAGGGCAAAATAGAAAATTTTGTGAATACATTTTCCGCCCACTGACACGACCAAATAAGATAGGGATAGGGTATCATACGATTCACTCCAGGGGGATTGTAGCATTTTTCACTGGTTTTTTTTATTTGTTGTGTTAAACTAAGTCAATACATCGGTTTGTTACAGATAAGCTACATTGACTCAAAATGGGTTTGAAAAAATATTTAAATTTTGATAGGAGGAGAATTGGTTTGTGACAAAAATGTCACACGGCGATACAGAGGGTTAATATTCTGTTTGTTTCGGCCGATGTTGATAGTTTTCTATCGATTCTGGCTTCGTTTGGTTTCGAATCTCTTTTAAATCACCCTACTCGTGCAAATTCTTGTTTAGACCACATTTTTTTAAGGCTTTACAGAAATAATCAAATCAATTACAAAGTGGAGGCCTATGATTTGAGAATAACAGACTATAGTTTGACCAGTATTCAACTTGACTGCAGGGTAACTAGAATAAAAAAACCTATGAACATGAATTTCAAAAAAAAGGATGATGTTTTTATTACTCAGTAACCTTCTATTGCTTTTGAATTATTTCTTAATAAGTTGCAGTCCCATACCTATATCAAATTGTAGTCAGACTATAGTGAATAAAATTAACAAATTAAGGTTTCAGTGGATGACTCTTCCCTTACTTAAAAAAATAAAAAATAAAAAACAACTTCATTTACGAGTTAGAAAACATCCTCATAATGCTCGACTTAAAAATTATTATAACAAATTGTGTTTCGAATTAAAAACTGACATACCACGTTACAGGGATAACTATTACAGGAATAAATTGGCGAAAAATATTGGCAATACTAAAAATGAGTGGGGAGTCGTGAACGAAATTTTAAACAGAGCTAAGTAAATAAGAAATAATAACGTTGATGTGGGTGAACCTTTAGAAGTTGCCAACTTGTTCAATGATTTCTTTACAAATTTACAATCTCCGCTTGCTTATTCAAACGATGATGATTCATGTCAATGTGAGATTAGTTTAAGACGAACATGTTTTCAAACTCAAACCTTCTTTTTTAACGAGTTCACTGCACTTGAAATACACAAAATTATCATGTCCCTTAAGTCTACGAATTCTTCTTCTCTTGATCATATCTCAAGCAATGTCCTTAAACAAATTTCTCTTCATATAGCAGATGTCTTGAGCTTTATTTTCAGTCTGTGTGCTTAGAGCGTGGCGTCTTTCCTGATACACTAAAAACAGCAGTTGTGGTACCACTCCACAAAAAAGGTGACACTATGTTGATTAACAATTATCGTCCTATCTCCCTTCTGAAGTCAAGAGTTCTATCATTTTTAGAAAAAACTAATTATTTTAGTGAATGCCAGTTTGGTTTTAGGAGCGGCAGGTCAACGTAGAATGCTTTACTGAAATTAACGGGTGAATTATATAATAGTGTGAATACTTCCATGATCCCGGTGCTCTCTTTATAGATATCACCAAAGCTTTCGGTATGGTGAACCACCCTCTTCTGCTTGAGAAGCTTTATCAAGCTGGTTTTAGGGGTTTTGTTCATGAGTGGTTTTCTTCATATTTAAAAAACCGAAAGCAAGTGGTAAAGATAAAAAATTCTATTAGTTCGCAGAAATGTGTCAATATGGGTGTTCCACAGTGCTGTGTTTTGGGTCCTATCATGTTTTTAATTTATAACCTTTTAAGGGGACCCCCCCATTCTCGATTTCAAATTTTGACGATTTTCAATGGGCCGGTAAATGAACGGAAATTAAATTTTAGGCTTGTAACTTTGCATACATTAATTTGAAGACTTAAAAAAGAAGAAAAAAATTTTACATAATTTTTATTTTTTTGTTGTTGTTTTTTGTGATCAAACAAAAGCCCTTCTTTTTGGTGGCGCATGTGATTTCCGCTCAATGGAACATCTGAAACCAAAAATTCAAATGTTTGGCTCTGACATGAACTAGGATTATTAATTTCGCACAAAAATTAACAAAATGGCGGACTTTTGAAATTTTTTTTTTTTGAAATCTCCTTTTTTTAGCCACAAATCAAGTTAAAAAGTAAAGAAGATCTTCACCGATTTGATTTATCCTAGTTCATACCATAGCTATATATGTATGTATAGAATAACGTATTAAAATTTGGAACCGATTGGATTAATAGTTTTTGAGTAACTACAGTCGTAAAAACTCTGTTTCGAGAAAAACGCATGTAAAGTTTTGAGAAGCAAATTCTTGGGTATAAAACGCCTGACGCTTCCACCATAAATCGGCTATATCTTCAAGAGTTGTTGAAATTTTCACTTGAAATTTTAAAGGAACATTCTTGAATAGTTGTAGGCAGTGTTGCCACAAGACTTTAGAAAAAAGTATCTCCGCAGACAGAAGAAAAGTATCAAAAGGTATCATAGTAGGAACTATGAGTAAAACTGGCATTATTATTATTTTGTTAATATTAAAAACATGAAGACAAACGATAATGCTTAAAATAACCTCAATATTCTCAATTTTTTTACAAAATAAAGTGCACGACTGGGTCGTACGTACTGGCACCTATATACTGGTAGTTGAAAATGAACAAATTTTTAATACAAAAAAAAAAAAATAAATAAAAAAATAATATTTTTAAAAATGTTGTATAAGTCTAAATGCCACATTTTATAAAACATTAAGGCTTGCCCATATATGGATTTGTGTGGAAATCCAACGAGTCTTAGTCAAGAAATGGCCATATTTCTAAATCTAGTTAATAAGAAAAGTACCGTTATACGTATTTTTAACCAAAAACGTGGTACGCGATCTTATAGCATTTGCCCAGACTAATACGATTATGAAATTTAATCAAAATAGTTAGAGCCGTTTTCGAGAAAATCGTCTTTTTTTTTAAATTGGCCTTAAGTAAAATACCGTTAATAACAGGGCTAGAACAAAAATTCCGATTTCGCCTCGAATTGCTACCCTACAGAGCTCAGATATGAAGTTTGAAGCAAATCGGTCCAGCCGTTTAGGCTGCAGTTCAGCGTACATACACAGACAGACAGACAGAATCGGCAGACCCACTTTTTAGAGCTTCTCTATCATCGTAATGTCAGAATTCATTGTTATCTAAATATAAAAATCTATCCATTAAAATTAAATAAAAACCAGTGAAAAAATGCTACAATCCGTCTGGAGCGGATCGTATGATACCCTATCCCTGTCTTATTTCGTCGTGTCAGTGGGCGGTGGAAAATGTATTCACAAAATTTTCTATTTTGCCCTATAAACTAATATTTTTACTCGAAAATTAACTCTTGAAGTAAACGCCCCTTAAAAGTGGGCGTGGCCATATATAATGTATGGACGATTTGTAGATCAAGTGTATATCAACATATTTTTTTAAGTAAGTTTTTTCCAGTTTCATATGAAAATAGTGAAAAAAGGTGATATTTTTTTAAAAGTAGGCGTGTCAATGGGCGGATTTTAAAAATTTTTACACTTGTATTGGTTACTTTTCCAAAGACCTCGTGTACGAAATTTCATCAACCTAGCTCAAAATTTTATCCCTAAAAACTGGTGACATACGGACGGACGGACGGACGGAAATTGCTCAATCGACTCGGCTACTGATGCTGATCATTTATATATATACTTGATGTGGTCTATCTTCAATATTTCTCTATGTTACAAACTATGTATCAAACTTAATATACCCTTAGGATAGGGTATAAAAAAACCGAGAATGGGGGGTTCCACTAAAAGGCAAATTCACTGCGTTCGCTGACGATACAGCTCTTTTGTATTTTAATATTAAATATTTTAATCTGTTTTTAGATGCTTATAATGACTTTGTATATTTTGCGAAGGTGGTTCAAAATACTTAAATACTTAAATGAATATAAATATGAAGATAAATGTTAAATATTTAGACATAAGTTTTGCTTGAAATAAAGATTATATTATGATTATTATTATACGGGGTGTCCCAGTTAAGCGGTATAATCCTTTAGGGGAGATTGCTGAAGTTCTGCCGAACAAAAAATTGTAGGCAGGGGGGGGTCTATTCTCACCCCATTTCAAGTTATAGCCCCCCAAAGTGGCTGACCTCTATTTTGGAGGTGTAGCCACTTTTAACGCTATAACTTCTAAACTATTATTGGTACATAAAAGGTTTTGTACATTTTGGAAAGACAATTTAGTAGTAGACAATCTGTGCAGCCACAAAAAAGTTATGGCTCCTTAAACTCAAAATTATGAATCCCTTTAAAGGATTATACCGCTTAACTGGGACACCCTGTTTTGCTCAGTCTTCGATAAAAATAATGAAGTATAATGAATTTATTAATTAATTAAATTAAGGAATTTAATTAAGGAAATTAATTAAAGGGAAGGACCTTTTGAAATATTCAGGTTGAGAACCGAATCTTTTAGTGGTTAGAACACACATACACACTTCGTAGTAGTCTAGTGTAGGTTCATTGTGAAGATATATGATTTTGGTGTTTCTTCTAGCTAGTCAGATCTTTTGATAAAGTGCTAAAAGCGACCTATAGCGCTTTCTTTTTTGCTTAGGTTTTCGATATAGTGCTTTCCAAGGTGTAGTTTTTATACCCTTGGATGTCTGTCAGATGCACGCAAGAAGTTAGAGAGATTATCATTATTATTATTATTATTATTTGTTTTTTTTTTTTTTCTCTTGGAGTTCCAACCTTGAACCCTTGCACAATGGGAACTTTTCGAATTTTCAACAAAAATTGCACGCAAGCTAAAAAGAAGTTTAAAATTCCAAGGGTAATTTCTTTCGGAATTACCGATAACTTTAATTGCTTATACATTTACTTAATATTTTTTTATTTTTAAAACGTTTTGTAAATTTTTTTTCAACCATTCTAGAGAGAAAACCAAATTTCATTGTGTCACCAGGCTCACAGGCAAAGATATTCCAAACAACCAAAGTAGCCACATGTGTAACATGTGTAAGCAATAACTTAAAGCAAGACATAATGACTAGACCTGTGTTTTTATTTGCGTATATAATTTGAGAACCAAAACATTGTCCTTCTATGTAATTTACACTGTTTTAATCATACTATTCGTCTGTAAAATTTCTTCATCCTTAACTCACAATATAGATTCGTAAATATCTATCTTACAGTCTATATTCAACCTTTAGCGACGACGGATCTCTTCTTAACTCGCTAAATAGATAAAAAGATTTTTTTATTAAATAATAAAACTGAAGTTTATTTAAATTCTTTCGCTTTTCATGTAAATATATGTAATTCCCTATTTCATACACTTGTATGTACAAATACTACTAGCTGATTGCTCGCAAACGCAATCGGTAGCTAATTTCAAAATTCTACGTTAAGTTTTCTTCAATGCATAGATTGCCCATAATAGGAGCATGTGTTCGAAGTCCTCTGTCAAGTAATTAACCCGATTGATTTTGTGTTTTTTTTTTTCCAAAAATAATTGAATCGTTTTGAAAAAAATAATAGTGGAACTCATTCAAAACAAAGAGAAAATTTAAATTTGATGATGGATCATAAAATAGTTTTCCAATTTCGAAATTTCTTTGGGTGAGCTAGCAGTGATGACCTTTGCTTCAAGAGAGAATTTCTCATATAACGATGACGTGTTCTGGTTAGGTATTCACAGTGACATAGTATATGTTCTGCTGATTCTTCGTCTTCGTTGCATATTCTGCAAACATTATCTTGTGCTATCCCCATGGCCATGAGATGTTTTTCGATAGTGAGGAAATAAGTAATGGTGTGCTTTTAGTTTTAGCCAATTTTTAATACAACCTTTACCTGTACTGATACGCAAACCGCAGAATGCTGAACCTGTTCTGGCTTGTTGGTCAGCTATTTCGTTTTCTTTATAGCCGCTATGATCAGGTATCCAAATTAATAGTTTTAGCAGTTGAAGGCAATCCCAATCTATTTTGGACGTTATTTAATTGATAATAGAGCTGCAAATAATCGTTTTTCCTGTTCCCAGTTCATGCGGTCTGGAAATGTAACCTTGAAGTTTTGACTGAAGTTGTATTTGGGAAGGCATCTGAGCATTGTTAGAACCTCATTGACTACGATCAAAGACTATAGAATATTATAAGACGTCGCACGTAGAACAAAATTTTTGCTCGATTTTTTTTGTTCTAGCACCCACCAATGGGTGCAGCAACATTTCAAATGTTTCAATACATTTAATATCAACAAATTAATATAAATTGTTGTTGTTTTTTCAGAAGCCTGTATACATCCAAATGTTTCAAATATATTTTAGTTTGCCGCGAAACGGCAAGCGGGCTGGTTATGGGAGGCTGTACTTCCAGTTTTTGTTTACATTTATGTTGCTAGGTAACAAGAAGTAAACAATAAAATAAAAATCAAAAATTAAAAATATACGTATACGTCCTTTATTTGTATTAGGTGAATCTTAGGATGTGTGCGCTATTTTAATTTTTCTTCAAGGCAAGAAAATTTAAGATTTTAATTTCTCAAATTCAATTCGAATGTCTACTACTTGTAAAAAGCCGTTAGGATACAGTATTAACGTTTTTATACCCTATCCTAAGGGTATATTAAGTTTGATACATAGTTTGTAACATAGAGAAATATTGAAGATAGACCACATAAAGTATATATATAAATGATCAGCATCACTAGCCGAGTCGATTGAGCTATGTCCGTCCGTCCGTCCGTCCGTCCGTCTGTCACCTGTTTTTGGGCCTTAAATTTTGAGCTAGGACAATGAAATTTTGTATACGAAGTCCTTGTATATCGGGACAGAACAAGTGTAAAAATTTTTAAAATCCGCCTACTGCCACGCCTATTTTTCAAAAAAAATCACTTTTTTTCACTATTTTCATATGAAACTCGAAAAAACTTACTTGAGCAAATATGTAGATATCCACTAAATCTACAAATTGTCTATACATTGTATATGGCCACGCCCACTTTTTAGGGGCGTTTACTTCAAAAATTATTTTTCGAGTAAAAATATAAGTTTATAGGGCAAAATAGAAAATTTTGTGAATACATTTTCCACCGCCCACTGAAACGACTAAATAAGATAGGGTATCATATGATCCGCTCCAGGCGGATTGTAGCATTTTTCACTGGTTTTCAGAGAAATTTCAGTAAAGTAAACTGCTCTTGAGTGTGTTTTAAGAGTTAAAAATCTAATTTTCTTAAAAACTGTTTGATAATTTGTGATTAAATTTAATATTTCGGTCATATTAAACATATTCTGCAGTATACCGTATGTACTTTGAATTTCTGTCACAACAATACCTGTAAGCTGAAGATCGATGGTAGGACAATGAAATTTTTTATACGAAGTCTTTGGATATCGAAACAAAACGAGTATAGAATTTTTCAAAGTACCAGGACCATTTTTTGAGAAAATTCATGTTTTGGAGTAATTTTATAAGATTTTTGAAAAAAACAAAAGTTTTTCAAGCAAGTATATTGGAGGAGAAAGGAGCTATATACATATATAGAAAAGAGATATTGTATTTCACGATATGTTTGCATAGCTCATCATTTCCGCAACATTTCCGCTATAACAAATCTAGCTGTCTCTTCTATTTCTAGGACTCACGTACCAGAGTAGCAACCTCTATTAAAGAGACAAAGTTTTATTATGCATAAACTGGCTTTGCCTAATTTGAGCAGATAAACATGGTCATTGATCGAAACAAGATAAAAAATTCTGTAGCACAACTTAGACCCACTGGGATAAGTTCGGCCTTATTACTTCCGGACAAGATACCATACAAAGAGATACCCAAGACAACCTAACTTACTGAAGTGCTTCAAACCAGTCCACTCAGGAGACATGCGTGGTTATTGTTCATCTACTACCAATAACAATTTTAAGAATACTTTCTAAACGCGTCGCAGACGATATAGTAAATTTAAATACATTGTTGCAATATTTAATTCCAAAAATCCCACTATGAAAAGTTCCTTTATTCAAATAAATTGAAATTTGACTACTTCTCTATGACAAAATATTAATAACGCACACTTGGCAAAAGTGTCGAACACTTACTCAGAAAATATGTATCGTTATACATTACTTTTGAGTTTGTTTATTTTTTTATTTCTTAAAAAGTGGGGATAAAAATAAACAATCTGCCTCCACTGGGAAGCGAACAATTGATTCGGTTCTCGAACAAAACAAAACAGATAAATTGGAGATAGAAAATTGAAAAATGTTGACGAAACATTTGAATGTATCCGGCGCAAGAAACAATAACAACAACATGGATGTTTCAGTAAACAAGAAACATTTTAGTCGTTTAGCTAGCTACATATTGCTAAAAAATCGAGCAAATAAAAACATGGAACACAAATTTGTTCTGCGTGCGAAGTCTTATAGTATTATATAGTCTTTGCTACGATGGACCATAAACGTGGGGAAAGTACTCTACATGCTCCGTTCATCTTTAAGGATTCTATCAAAAAACATTAAATTTATCAAATTAATAATTCATTTTATTTAAAAAAAAAAACAAAAAGAAAAGTTTTTTTATAAAAGAAATAAATATAATATAATAATATTTATCTGTGATACTTATATTAAATGATAGTAGATAATTATTTTTTTCTTACTGGGACTTCGGGAATTAATCTTTCTGGTTTACGTCGAATTCTATTTGTCCTTCTAACAGTACTGTTTGGTAATTCAAGTTGGTTATTATCATTATCTCCAAATTGTAATTCATTATTATTCTCTACTTTAGGTTTCATATCATCTAAAATAATAAGCTCTTCATTATACCCTATCCAAAGGGAATATTAAGTTTGATACATATGTAGTTTGTAACATAGAGAAATATTAAAGATGGACCACATAAACTGTATACATAAATGATCAGCATCAGTAGCAGAGTCGATTGAGCCATGTCCGTCCGTCCGTCCGTCTGTATGTCACCAGTTTTTGGGCCTTAAATTTTGAGCTAGGTTGATGAAATTTTGTATACGAGGTCCTTGAAAAAGTAAGCAAAGCAAGCAAAGTAGGAGATGTATATAGGCAAGGGATAGGGTATCTCACGATCCGCTCCAGGCGGATTGTAGAATTTTCATATGTTTTTGTTTATTTTCATCTGAATTGCTATTAGGGTGACATTTATCATTTAGTTTTGAATACCGAATTTGATTTTGATGTACATATCTTACACCATTGTTTACATTTATTAAATACGTTAGTGGGCTTATAACCTTGAGAACTATTGCTGGCATCCATTTAATAATATCTTTAAAATGATTTCTATAAAGTATCTTTTTACCTTCCTTGTAATTACTTAAAACTTTCTTATTTGTAAAAATCTTATTATTCTTTCTTCCTTTCTAAAAAAATTGTTTTACTGGGTCAGTGTTTAAGCGAAAGATACTTTTTTATTTATGGTACTTGAAAATTTTCTTAGATGGAATGAAAAATTAAGCTTGCAGGAGTTTGTTTAGTTAAAGTTCATCGTGTGTTATTGTATGACATTAAAATTGTATCAAGTTTTGTTTGAATATCTAAACACTTTAAATTTTGATAACAAAAATACTTCTTTAAACTAGACTTTACCGTCTGTACACCTCTTTCTGCTAGAGCGTTGCTTTCTGGATGATAAACAGGTGTAATTTTTTTTTAGTTTAATACCATTTTGTTATATAGTTGAATTAAAAGGAGGTCAGAGACTAGGTAAGAGACTGTTTTACTGGGTAGCCCAAATGTTTTAAAAAAAATCTTAATCTAATCATAATTGAAACGCATATGTCTTTTTAAAGATCTGCACATCGATATATTTGCTAAATGAGTCTACCAAAATTAGAAAATTTTTTCCATCAAAGTGAAAGAAATCTAAATGAATCCTTTGAAATGGATATTCAATTTTTGTCCATTTTGACCTAACCACTTCTTTTGAAACGTCCTGTGTCATTTGACAGCTTGGACACTCTTTAATGTATTCTTCAATACTGTCACCGGTCACGGAATTTCTGCCCACCATTTTCATTCGAACGATACCATCGTGATTTGATTGAATGACTTTTAAAACTTCATCTTGTAATGTTTTTGGAACAACTAATCGTTCTCTATAGTACAGGCATTGGTCATCAATTGATAAGCTACTTTTGTTTTTATAAAAATGTCTGAGGTTTGTTGTTACAAATTTAGGCAAAGTGTTGTTTTTCACAAAGCTCAGTACGTGTCTTATTACTTTATCGTTTTGTGTGTGCATTTTTACTTTTTTCTTATCAACTAGACGCCTTTGAACACTCAGAAAGCATACCAATGTACTCTATGTCTGTACTATCTGGAAGAGGCAAACGCCACATTGCATCTGCTGGACAAGTTTGTGCGTATTGATATACATATTGATAACTCAACGGCCCATCTTTGATACAGATATACTAGACGTTCCTTTTTTGGATTAAAAATCTCTTTTAGTGCTTGACTATCTGTACATAGTTTAAACTTGTACCCGCAAATATGTATATTTATGGCACTTCCTTACCCCAAATAAAATGGCCAAAGCTTCCAAGTGCAGTTGAGAATAATTTTTCTCAGCTGTTGATAATGTGCTGGAAGCAAAAAGTATGTGTTTTTCGAAACCATTCACGACGTGAGCTAGCACTGCTGTAAGAACGATTGGTTTGGCAGGATCGTACAGTTCTAAGATACTACTCTCGGTTATTAATCTTTTTGACTTTTCAAAACACTGTTGGGCTTTCTCATCCTAAGTTACATCTAATTTTTTTTTGAAGTAAATTATATAATTCATGCAGCTCGCTAGTAGCATTTTTTATAATTTTTTTATAGTAATTGAGCATGCCCAAATACGACTATAACTCCTGTAAATTCTTTGGCACTGGGGCTTCAACAATAGCTCTAAACTTATTTAGGTTAGGTACAATACCGTCTTTACTAATAATATGTTCTAAATATGTAATTTTGTTTTCAAAAAACTTGCACTTATTTATATTAATTTTTATATTTAAATTGTTTAATCGTTTTTTGACCTCGAATAATATTCTTTCAAAATTTTGAAAATTTTTACCTCCAATGAGTATATCATCTACATAGTAAGAAATATTTGGTATCCCTAATAAAATTTTGTCCAACTGACTGAAAGATAGATGGAGCACTGGAAACTCCAAATGGTAGTCTAGTACATTAAAACAACCCCTTGTGGGTATTTGTTGTGACGTATTCAAGGAACTTGTCAGACAGTTTCAATTGTATGCTCCAGACAAATCTGTAACACAAAATAGTTCACAGCTGGCTAAACTAGCGAATATATCTTCAGTCTTCAGTCTTCAGTCACAGAAGGGGCTAAAGTTTTTCGAACTACGGATGACTACTAGCTCCAAATATTTACAATTTACTTCTTTCGCATAACTCACTCCAACCTTTACTTTTCCGATACCTTTGATTTGTTTACCTGTTACTGACAAAAATATTTCATTAGCATACATTAAATTTTGACTTATACTCATCTTCCGATATGACAGAGGAACAGGCAATCCTTCGATTTTAACTTCTATGGTAGCTGGTTGACTAACTTGATGAATTCATGATGCACGTAATCGGTGGCTTCGGATAATTCAGCTGTCGCCTTACGTTGACTCACATTTCGACTATTCCGTGTTTCGGATTCTAGGCATTTGTGTGCAACATATCCTACTTGAAACACTCCCAGTTCTTTCCTGGACAAAATGTGACAGAGACCACATCGATAACAGCTTGAGAAGGACGTGTGGGGTGAGTCTCGCTGGTGATTTTTACTGGAACTTCGACTTCAGCTGCGACCTTTGGCTTGACCGGCACGCACTGCAATTGTGTTGGCTATCTCTGTCTTTGATTCAATTATACGATTTTGACCCTCTGCCATCTCCCAGCTTATTGCTGTTTCACATGGGGCTTTAAACGTAAAATCGGACTCCTTTAGAAACTTTGCACACAATTTATTATCTCGTACACCGGAAACAAATTTATCGCGCAATGCTCTTGATAGATACTGCCCAAAATTACATTTTTTTGCCACTGATGTTAATTTTACGATGTATTCCCCCATTGGCATATCACCTTGATTTATTTTGTAAAATTTGTAAGACTCGGCTATTTCATTTACTGCAGGTTCAAAGTACTCACTTTGGATTTGCACTAATTCATCGTACGTCTTCTTGGATGGCTCATCTGGAGCGCACATTCTTCTTAACACAAAAAAGACATCGGCGCCGATTTACGTAAGAACAAGATGATTTTTTTGTTATGATTTGTTCCGACACTTGCACTCCTACTGCCTTTTCCTCAGATTCGGCATCAGACATTTAATTTATTTTACGATTTTCTTAACTTTAAATTTTTAACTTCTATGATTTTTTTTCTTTACCTCTGTTATGTACATGCTCATATGCATTCTTTCTATTTAATCCTATCCTCAGTTTCCTCAGTTTGGATACATGATATCCACATATCATACTTTGTATGATATTATTTCTTTAATTCATTTGCATACTCTGCAAATATCTTCAGTAGATATGTTTCTTCTTGTGAACGTCTACTGATCATTCGCTTTTGTGCATGCTCAGCACAAATCCACTCCATGCTATCCACCCACACACTTTACTCGTGCACTCTTGCACATTTTCATTCTTCTCCTAATTAATTTTTTGAAATAAAGTTAGTGTTAGCTCAACCATCAAGAAGAGAAGTGTTTCATTGGTACTCGTCCATAACAAATAGTGTTTCATTGGTACTCGTCCATAACAAATTGGTGTCAGAAGTAAAATAATAAAATAATTAAACCTAACCCGGCAAGAAGAATCAACGAATCAACGAATCAACGAATCAACGAATTAACGAATCAACAAATCAACAAATCAACAAATCTCCAAATTCCGGAATACAAATTTAGTGCAAAAAAAAAATTTGGGCAAGTGCGAGGAGGGCCTCGTGCAATAGTGTTCCGGACATTTTATATTGTCATTAAATAGAAGGCAATTTATTCATATCCTGCATAGGTCCATCTAACACTGGTTTTGATATAAACAATGTAATGTCTTATCAACTCTATGAAGTCGTAAAATCAAAAGTACGTAGGTATGTCCTAGTAATACTGTGCTGAGATTCCAGTCCATTTTAACTTGCACTTCGATATAAAACATGTATTGAATCCGTGTACAAATTGAGAGATATTAAACAATTCTGAAATTACGTTGATAGAGAAGCTCGTTATAGTGTGTCTGCTGATTCTGTTTGTCTGTCTGTATGACGAGTGAATCAATTTACTTCAAACTTTATACTAGGGAGCTATTGCATTGCCCCTAAAGGGGACATTGAAATATTTGTTCTAGCCCTCTTAGAGTTCCTTCACGTAGCGCCATTTTCACAAACACGAATTTTTCTCCAAAATGGTTTAAAGTTTAGGCGTACTTTGCTTGTTAAATGGTTTAAGTAAAGTAAAACACTGACAATACTCGACATGCGAAGGAATACAGCATTTAGAGTTTTAAAATTTAAGAAAAATATATTTTTGAAAAAAAAAAAATTAATTAAAAAAAATTTATTTTCCTAAATTTATTTAGTTTTCAAAAGCAGCATAGAGCTAACATATACGATCCATTCGTGCAAATGACTTATTTTTTGAAAAATCGAAATAGAATGCAGTAGCAGCAAGAGAAGAGCTTATAGGGAAGTCCATGCGCTCTTCTAAAATCTGTAACTCGGGAACTACTTAGCGGATTTAGATGAAACTTAAAACTTGAGCAAGCCGTAGTATCAAAATGATCTGCTGTAAAAATTATTTGGATAACATGAAAACTGGGGGCGATACAGTGGGGTAACTAGATGCCCCATTTTTTTAATTTTTCGCAGAAAATATATAAGATACAGAAATTTTCGTACTTATTTCACAATCTACACAAAATTCCACGTATCTCCAATTTTTTTCATATTTTTAGCATTTATGGTCTGGCCGCTAGGGGGGGGGGACAACATTTTTCAAATGTTTGCCAGGCTTTTTTGTTCAACAAATTTTGTCAGAAAAAAATATTTCTTACATATATGGAGCCCTTGCAAAATTCTCTTTAATTTGATATGCCACACGATGGGGAACAAAAGAATTTTTTTTTGCCCTTCATACAAGGTGCCCAAAAAAGGGCTCCCAAAAAGAAATTCATTGCCGCCATCTTGTGCAGGCTTCCACATAATGTATACATACCGAAAGTTTCAGCTCTCTATGTCTAACGGTTCAAAAGTTACAGGGCTGTGACAGACTGACGGACAGACGGACAGACAGACACCGTATCAAACCCATAAGTGTTCCGTCTTACCTTTTAAGGTCCGGAACACTAAAAATAATGAAACTGTAAGTGTTTTATTTTTTATGAAGCTGTAAGTGTTTGTTTTTTTATTTTTTTTTTTGTGTGTTCTAAATATGTCGGTCGAAAATATAAATGCAATTGATAATCATAGCATCGACAATGACAATGCGTCATCCGTATCAGAGTCATCCGTGCAAGAAGTCACAAAATTGCCAATCACATTCTTAATTAAATTCATCAAACCATTTGACGAGCTAAGCTCTTTCATTTCCGATTGTAACAAAGTCTTTCAATTAGCGTCGACAAGTCAAAAATATGTCTTGCTCGACTACATAATCACGCAAATTTCTGGCAAAGCTAAAGCAGCTTGTGTCAACCGCACATTCTCAAATTGGGATGAGTTAAAATCGTTTCTTAAAACTATGTATCAAGATAAGAAACATTACTCCCAACTCTTGTGCCAGCTAACCACTCTTAAGCAAAATCAAAACGAAACAGTTTCTCAATTCGTATATCGGCTTGAAACATGCTTAAAAAGAACAATCAACGCAACGCAACAAAATTCAAGTTCAAACTCTTCTGAAATTCTCAATGGTATATTAGAAATGTTAAACGAAATCGCGTTGAACAGATTTCTACATTTCACATTAACTCCTATCTCAAATGCTTTACGCATAAGGGATTTAAAATCACTTAACGAAGCAATATCTGTCGCAGTTGCAGAAGAACAAGTGCAAAATATGTATCATCAAAACAAGCATTTTACTAATAATTTTCGTCATTACTCTAAAATGAATCAAAACCCAAACTCATCTAACAATTTTAATCGTAAGCAATCAAAACAAGTGTATCAAGCTTCAAATACAAGTTCTACAAACTCTAATCATTCGAACTCTAATATCTCTAATCCGAGAATATTAAAATACTGCAAGTATTGTAAAAAGCAGGGTCATCTTATAGATGAATGTCGTAAAAGAATATATAATAATGAAAAGAAACAAGCGGAAAATAGTTCAAAAAACTTAGTTCAGGCTCCAATTTCGGTTACTCAACTGGGGTCGCGACACATAAACGAGGTAACCACGGAAAATTAATTGAAAATATTTTATTCTCTGAAACAAATTCATATGTTCTAGTTCCGTGTACCGATTCAAAAAATCATAATCTCAAATTCTTACTAGATACAGGAGCAAATATATCGATAGGAAAAGCTCGATCTCTTAAATCAGAAACTCTTGTCTATTGCAATGAACAAATCTTATTAAACGGAATTAGTCAAAATAATCCTATTCAAACTTCAGGGTATTCCAATCTAAATCTCAATTTCCCACAAAATTCACTTACATACAAGTTTCATGTACTGAATACCATATCAAATATTCCTTTCGATGGAATACTAGGGAATGATTTTCTTAAATCACAAGATGCAATTATTGATTACAAACTCCAACGACTTCTATTTCAAAAAGTGAACATTCCTATTAATTCTAATCACGTACCTTCACCAAATTCAAAAATTACCAAACTAGAACCTCGAACTGAAACACTAGTTTCAATCTTAATCTCAAATCCTGAATTAAAGGAAGGTATTATTCCAGAGCTATCTCTACAAGAAGGGGTATATCTGTCTAAAGCAATTACTAAAGTAAACTGTGAATCATACGCTCTAGCTTCCATTCTTAATACTACTGATAAACCTATAATTCTTAAAAATCTATCCTGTCAATTGGAACCATTATCGTCTCTATATCCAGTGACAGATACAGAACATAACTCAAATCGCCTCAAAAATCTACGAGCCAATTTAAGGCTCAATCACTTAAATAATGAAGAAACAGCTAATATCATAAATATATGTGAAGAATATAGTGATATATTTCACCTAGAAGGTGATATTCTTACGGCTACAACAGCCATTCAACATGAAATCAATACAAATAATTCAAGGCCTATAGCAGCCAAAACTTATCGTTATCCTGAAAAGCATAAAGCTGAAGTTAATAACCAAATTAAAAAAATGCTCAAGCAAGAAATTATAAAGCCGTCAGTATCTCCTTGGTCTGCCCCACTTTGGGTAGTACCGAAAAAACTTGACGCTACAGGTAAACAAAAATGGCGAGTCGTTGTCGACTATAGAAAGCTAAACAATGTCACAATTGGTGATGCTTATCCGCTCCCGAACATCGTTGATATTCTAGACCAACTAAGTCATTCCATTTATTTCACAACGCTAGATCTAGCATCTGGCTTTCATCAAATAAAATTTAAGCCTAATGATCAACCAAAAACCGCTTTTTCCACTCCCGATGGCCACTTTGAATTCGTTCGAATGCCATTTGGGCTAAAAAATGCGCCTTCGGTCTTTCAAAGACTAATGAATAATATCCTTACTGGATTACAAGGTTTGCAATGCTTCGTCTATTTAGACGACATAGTCATTTACGCATCCTCAATAAAAGATCACGAAGATAAACTTCGAAACGTATTTCAAAGGCTTCGAATAAATAATCTTAAACTGCAACCTGATAAATGTGAATTTATGAGAAAAGAGGTTGTCTATCTCGGTCACATTATAACAAATAACGGAGTAAAACCAAATCCAGAAAAAATTAAAGTTATTTCCGAATTTCCGATTCCAGTGAATGTTAAAGATGTTAAATCTTTCTTGGGCCTAGCCGGCTACTATAGAAGATTCATCGAAAACTTTTCAAAAATAACTCGACCCTTAACTAATCTTTTAAAAAAAGATGCTATATTTAAGTGGTGTTCTGAACAGCAATTATCATTCGATACGCTCAAGCTGAAACTAACCTCCGAACCAATATTGCAGTACCCAGATTTTACTAAGGATTTCGTATTAACTACGGATGCGTCCAATTTTGCAATTGGTGCTGTTCTTAGTCAGGGGGAAGTGGGTTCCGATTTGCCTATTTCTTACGCTAGTAGGACTCTTAATAGAGCAGAATCTAATTACAGCACAACTGAGCGAGAGCTGTTAGCTATCATCTGGTCCGTTAATCACTTTCGTCCATATTTGTACGGTAGACATTTTAAAATAGTAACTGACCATCGACCTTTGGTTTGGTTATTCAATGTTAAAGATCCGGGTTCAAAACTCATTCGATGAAGATTAAAACTTGAACAATATGATTATGAAATTTGTTATAAACCAGGTCGCATTAATATGAACGCTGACTGTCTATCACGTATTACACATAATAATTCTAATACAATACTTTATACTGAATCAAAAGAATCCTTCGAGGATTATGTGAAATTCTATTATCAGTCATTAAATCCAACAATACATGATTTCTCAGAAAGCTCTGATAACATTCTAAAATCTTCTACTCATATAGCATACTTTACTGCTATTGATCTCGACAAAGAAAATCCTTATACTGAATCAATACTATCGTCATCCACAAACTCAGAAATCATAACCAATTCTCATCATGAATTATTCTCTATATCTAAATCAAAACGTAAAAATGAAAAATCGTTCTATCATTGTTTTGTAAAACATTTGTACTTTGAAAAACCTACATATTCCGATTTCTTCTATACAACGCAAAATTTAAAAATTCAATTAGAAAAGGATTATGTCAAATCAATTTCTATCGCTAATCCGGTTGATAGTTTCAATCAATTCAGTTATGAGAAATGCAAACAAATTATCTTATTCGTTTTCCGGAATTCTAAAATCAAAATCATAATGTATAACAACATAGTTGTAAACCCATCCACGGAACAAATTCCCATAATTCTACACGAAAATCATGACAATCCACTTTCAGGACATTGTGGCTATCACAAAATGCTAAGACGAATTTCTTTTAGATATAAATGGCCTAATATGAGAAAAGATATCAAGAAATATATAAAGAATTGTACTTCTTGTCAAGTTAATAAAACAATGAGGAAGAAACATAAAGCTCCATTAGAAATAACAAGTACTAGCACCCAACCGTTTGAAAAACTAGCTTTAGATATAGTCGGTCCATTACCATTATGCGAAGATGGTTTCAAATACATTCTCACTATGCAGGATGATCTCACAAAGTTTTCTTACGCAATTCCTTTAATTAACCATGAAGCTAAAACTGTTGCAGAAAATCTTATAAATTTTATAACAATGTTTGGTATCCCCAAAACTATCCTTACTGATCAGGGATCAGATTTCACTTCAGAATTAATGAAAAATGTATCGAAATTACTCCACATAAAACAAATATTTGCTACTGCATATCATCCTCAAACTAACGGCGCGTTAGAACGTTCTCACTCAACTCTTAAAGATTACTTAAAACACTTTATAAATAGCAGTCAGACCGATTGGAATAAATTTATTGCTCTAGCAATGTTCTCATACAATACCAGTGTTCATTCTTCCACCAAACTAACTCCTTATGAATTAGTGTTTGGTCACAAACCAATTCTTCCTAGTTCCATTACATCAAAACCAGAATTCAAATATACCTATGATTCATACTACGATCAACTTAAATACAGGTTGAATAAAACTCATCAAATAGCTCGCGAAAACTTGCTATCTTCAAAAATAACTTCGAAAAAATATTATGATAAAAATGTTCATTCCCCTAAATACGAAGTAGGTGATCAAGTTTACTTAGAATCTAATGTAGTCAAAGTTGATAAAACTAAAAAGCTAAGTCCAAACTACAAAGGACCTTTTAAAATAACTAAAATTCATCAAAATCAAAATGCCACAATCAAAATCAAAAATAAATTTGTTCGTGTTCATGTAAACAGACTAAAACCTTTATCTTCTCTTCCAGATTTATCATCATTTTGATAAATGAAGTCCTATCTTTTGAGATTGAACCTATAAAAACCAGTAGTGGTTTATTTTACGAACAGATAGGTCATGCAAAATTCTATTCTGATAATTGGGAATTAATCGTATATACAAATATTTCTTTTTATTCAAGGAAATTAAATAACATTGAACGAGTATTTCAACAAACGCAATTATTATGCCCTACAGAACTTCCAAAAGTTTACACTTTTCATTGCTATCAAACTCTAAAATTTTTATCTATGAAAATTCATAAACTGTTCCAAAAACAAGAAACTCTATCTCACCTATTGAATCATTCGCCGAACGATAAAAGAACAAAACGTGGTATATTTAATGGCGGTGGTTATGTATTAAACTGGCTTTTTGGAACTCCTGATGCAGATGATGCACAATATTATAGCGATGCAATAAAACAATTTGAACAAGATGACAAAAACTTACAAAAATTAATGAAAGAACAAATACAAGTAATTACAAGTACTATTTCAAATTTTAACGATTCTATTCATTCTTTAAAAATACACGAAGAAACTTTTAATGTTAATATTCAAAAATTAAATACATTTATAGAAAATTTTGAAGAATCCAAGAACTCTATTGAAAATTCTGTTATTATACTAGATCATGTAAATTACTTAACTTATATTGCTAATGAACTCGATGAACAATTTGATCTTTTAATTGATGCAATCTTACTTGTTAAAGCTAATATTATACATCCATGTATTATTTCTCCTAAAAATTTTATAAATGAACTCAATAATAATTTAAAAATGTTAACAAATGGTAAAATGTTTCCATTACCTCTTAATTATAACTTTGCTTATAAACTATTAGATATAAGTACACTAAAAGCATTCTATTCTGATGAACGATTAATATTTGTAATTCAAATACCTTTGACATCTGATCAATTTTATAATGTTTATAAACTTATTCCACTACCAACTCTTCAAGTAAATTCAACTTATGTTTATATTGAACCAACATTTAAATTTATTGCCTTGTCAAATAATAAGCAATCATATAAGCAGTTAGATAATTTCGATTACTGTAAAAAAATATCCGAAGAAGATTTCATCTGTCAGAATCAACTCGTATATTCCACCGTGGACAAACCTATATGCGAAACATCTCTTCTTACTACAGCGAATAATAAACTACCTGAAACATGCAAAGTAAATACCATCAAAGGACTCATTGAAGTATGGCAGCCCCTTAAATTTAATAAGTGGATCTTTGTACTAAGTGAACCACAGAGAATTACTATTGACTGTCCAAATGAAGAAATATTTGACGAAATCATACAACATACTGGAATACTAAAGCTTCAGGAAGGTTGTCGTGCTTACTCCAGACTAGTTCAACTAATCGCTACCAGCAAAATAATCACAGAATATCAAAATATTATTCCGTGTGTCAATATTCTTGAAGACGACTGTTGTTCTAAGACTTCTACAAACAAAACGATTTCCCTTCATCTTTCTCCCATTCATTTAACAAATATAAAACTTGATGATCTGAAACATGCTACACATCGACTGCGAGTAATTGATGATCAAATCGATCATATGTTGGGAAAACATAATATAATTCAACATGGAAATTGGTTCATAATTATACTTAAGGTAGTCGCTTTTATTATCATATGCTATATTTTGCATAAAATATTCTCCTGTGTTGGACTATACACATTATTTCGATTGTTATGCTGTAAACGCAATCGACACGATACTACACCGGGATGTCTTGTCAATATCTATAATCAATGTTTCGACTCCTCATCTTCAAACAACCATCCTCAACCCATGTTAACTTTACAACCAATACGAGAACAACCAGAAAACGTTTTATCAACCTACCGATTAACAGAACGACCTCCAAGGAATCGTACTACTCACATATCATCCAGGCGCTCGATTTCCAGTTCCCGAGACAGCTTATCACCAGGATTTTCTACATCCGATTGAAACCTTATTGCAGAAATTTAAATATCTTAACACTTAATTTTAAAGTTATCATTCTAATATGAACTATAACCGAAACTATAACACTTTCTTACTATTGTTAATAAGTATATTAAAATTAAGATTCAACCTATGTTTTAATTAAGTTAGTTGTACGGAGAAAATTGTAACCTTTTACTTATTTCTGTTTCTGTCCATTCAAAAAAAAAAACTTACAATTTTCTTTCTAAGAAGGGAGGTGTTATGTACATGCTCATATGCATTCTTTCTATTTAATCCTATCCTCAGTTTCCTCAGTTTGGATACATGATATCCACATATCATACTTTGTATGATATTATTTCTTTAATTCATTTGCATACTCTGCAAATATCTTCAGTAGATATGTTTCTTCTTGTGAACGTCTACTGATCATTCGCTTTTGTGCACGCTCAGCACAAATCCACTCCATGCTATCCACCCACACACTTTACTCGTGCACTCTTGCACATTTTCATTCTTCTCCTAATTATTTTTTTGAAATAAAGTTAGTGTTAGCTCAACCATCAAGAAGAGAAGTGTTTCATTGGTACTCGTCCATAACAAATAGTGTTTCATTGGTACTCGTCCATAACACCTCGTCACCATATTTTGTTCTGTACCTTATATGACACAGAGGAGATATAAAGAACACGTCCGTCTTGGCTGAACTCCAATCAGAGAAGACATGTGGAAACTTTACTTACAAATGGCAGATGTACATGTTCCGGATCTTAATATGTAAAATGTTTAGAATATAAAGGTATTAGATTTACAATAGTAGTAGACTGTTTATATACATAACAGATACATCTTTATATTTGGGCGTATTCGGTTTTACCGAGGGCCCCTTTGATGTCAAGGAAGCACCCCACAGCATACTCTTTGTCTCTTAGGGATTTCTCGATCCTTGTTGTTCCTGAAGACCATGGGTAGTAGATTTACCTGGTTCGGAAGAAGCTTCAATCAATTTCATAGTTCAATAGGTGGACCTCAAGGCCTGGTAAGAGATTTAAACTATTACCTACTGGTGACTTTGATGTTGAAGGAAAATGTTTACATAATGTTGGAAAACCTACTAAGCCTCATCAAGCGGCTAATAAAGAATACATAGATTCTAGTATTGACTTTCAAGATAAATCAATATTCATTCTTCGGCAGTATGTTGATGAAAATTTCAATACTCTCATGCAGACAGTTAATGATGAATCTATAACAAACCTAAAGTTACACTTAAATGATTATTTTGATGGTGGACATAAGCCTTTGAAGAATATTAAAGAACCCATCGATTCTGATGATGCAGTAACAAAAACGTATGTCGATAATTCTATAAACAACGAATTTGAGAGATGGGTTTTTTACATGAACGAAAATTTAGAAAAAAAATTAAAAAATTTTGCGTAAATACATTGATGAACAAAATTTGAATACACTCGAGTTATTGAATAAGACTAGAAACTATTTCCTTGATATACTCGAGAAATTTAAAGAGGATACTGAAATTGAACTCGAAGAAAACAGTCGAAGAGGTTATAAAAGAAGGAGAATATTTTCACCAATTTAAATTCGGTTGGAAAGGAGCTGTATCCCGATTAGTACACTTTTGAAATTCAAATAGATAACATGTCCAACATGAATACTCGGTTGATCTTGGATCAGATTTTAAAATTTCTGAAGATAAAAATTAAATTACTGATTATTCATTTATTAAAAAAAATATTTATTTAAAAACTGGCAGAGGTTCTGCCTCTAAAAATTACAAAGTGAAACTGTGTTTAAAGTAAACTAAGAACTACCTTAAATACTATCATACTGCTGCGACTGCAATTCTTCCCCGTCTCTCAGTTGCTGACACCTGTCTGGCAGCGGCGCGTGTATGGATTGCTGGGAAAATGCTGACACATCTTTTCTATGGGCAGCGCGTGTGTGGATTGCCCGCGCATGTTTCCGGCCGGTGAGATATTATTTCACCTTAACTCCTCCACCCTTAAGAGTGAACGTCCTCGTTCACTTAGAAGAAAGGTATTTGGTTGATGCGAGATGTTGATGCTCTTGGTTGTGGGCTTGGTGAAGAGGGGCCCTTGATAGTTTCTAAGGATTCTGCTACTGTATTGATCATTTCGCTCTCTGATGGCTTATTATTTTTTGTAACCCTCCTGAAGATGATCAGTATGACAACGAATAATAGTAGACAGGCTCCAAAACTCAACATTGTACTGTTTTTGACTTTGGTTCTTAGAAGTTGGATGTATTGTGTATTGTTAGCGTGGAGTTCCTTTACCATTTCTAATGAAAGTACCTCTTCTAATTCGTGGTTTGATGATGTAGGTTGTAGAATTGCCGGGAGTGGGTTAAAATGCGTTATCTCGAAAGATTTAAAGATGTTTTTCCCAATTTGAATGCTGCTGTTATGATACCTGATGAGGAACGTACCATTAAGAGACATTTGGTCGTTGTCGATCGTAATTTGCCCGTCGTACCGATTCAGGAATATGATGTCGGGTGAGATTTCTTCGAAAGCAGGAACTTGTTGGCTATTGATTGCTGTGCAGGTCGCATGAGTACTATTAAGTAGATTTGGGATACAAGTTGTATTGCTTAAGTCTACAATATTGTTCTTATTACAAATTGACAGTTTGTTTATTGATTTACAATTCGTGTTTATTCCGTATATTTTATTTTTGCATTTTATAATTTCCTTAAAATCTACCTTAATTATTCTAGTTTCTTCTTTTACCGCTTTAATTATTAATCTGTTACAAATTTCTTCACTTACAGTTGGTAAGCTTACTATATATAAAAGTATACAATTATTAAATGCTATTTTGACCTCAGAGAATTCAATTGCCTCTTCTATATTTTTAAATGGTATTTCTTTGTTATTAATTATATTTTCAATTACATTTATTTCCATATTTGATAGAATGTAAGAATTTATAATGTTAGCTCTTGCCCAGTGCAAGGCGTATGCTACATTAGTTATTTCTTCTTTTAATAGATCTAACTTATATTTAATATTGAATACAATTTCTTCTATTAGGTTTCCATTTTCTTTTACAATTTTTCTCATAGCATTAGTTCTATTTGTTATATCATTTATCTTATCTATTACAAGTTTATTTATTACAGTTTGCCTGTTGTTATTCTCTAGGACATTGTTTATCTTTTCTTGAATTATCTGGAAGTCATGTTGATCTGGATTTCCAGTTATAAATTTCCATGCACTTCCTAAAAAATCGAGTGATCTTTTGGTTTTGGGTTGGCTGGGTATTAAACGTTTTAAGAGGGATTTTATTAAGGATATTTCTTGGGACAAAAGGTGGAAATTGGTATGGGAGGTTTGTAGTCGTTCTCTCATTGTTGACTCTATGTTCTCTAACGCTTGCGAGTATGCTGAAAGATCTATTTCATGGATTATTTTGTATGTGCCTGTTTGTAGTCTAGATATTCCTGTGTTGATTGTCACGAGTCTTGAGTTTGTATAGTCGAGTATTTTTACGTCAGCTAAACAGCTTGTCAGTAGGTATCTAGAAAGAAAAGTTTAAAAAGTCGGTCATGATTTGATGTTGGATTTGTGAACAACCTTGCCAGATTGGGTGACTACTGTAGTTTTTCTATTTTCTTTGACAACTTCTTTTGCATACCTAGGAGTAAGTTTTGATCCTAACCTTTTGTTCTTCCTGACGTAAATGATATCGTTTGCCGAGTACTCCTTTATTGGAGGTTTCCCTTTATTGTGGTAGGTTAAGTCATATTCCTGCTTATCTTCTAGTTTGTTTTTAGTTTCAGAACGTACTTTGTCAATCTGAGATGGATCTATATTTCTACTAAAGAATATATCTACTGGTTTCCTGTTTGTCACTGAGTGTATTGTGAAGTTATAGGCGTTCACTGCTGCTTCTAAGAGTTCCGTAAAGGAGTTATGCACTTGTTCCCTTTTGATGCATCGCATTATTTCGGCGAGAGTCGAGTGAAGTCTCTCGACTTGTCCATTTGAAGTGCTTGTGTATGGAGGTGTCTTGTATACCTCTATGCCGAATTCGTTTTCAAGCATGAATATTATTGAAGCGGAGTTAAAAGACTTCTCATTGTCGAATACTATAGTCTTTGGAATGCCATAAGCAAATATAATCTCTCTGAGAGGTTGCCTAACATCCTCTATGACTTTTGATTGTATTTTCTTGACTTGGGCGTATTTAGAAAATTTATCAAGTGATGTTAACACTAAATTGCCTTCGGTTGAGAAAATGTCAACATGAATAATCTGTCCAGGATAAGTCGGAATTGGAGTTGCCTGAATTTCAATTTTATCGGGGTGACGGTCATATTTGTTTTCTTTACAAATAGAGCAAAGTTTGATTATTCTTTTCAATTTTCGCGACATTCCGGGGAAATAGAATTTTTCGAGAATTTGCTGTTTATTCTCTCGTTCATTCCTATGAGCTCGTTGGTGGGTGGTAATGATGATTTCTTCCTGTCTAGTTTCACTTGTTACGTCTTCTACAATTGCTTGGGAGAATCTTACACGATAATTCGCAAAATTATTTCTGTAGATTTCTTGGATCATTCCCTGGATTCGTTCTTCCGTCTTTATGCAGTTGGTAACTGTAGGGTTCAGTCTGGCCTTAAGAATTTCAATGAGTTTATCAGTTGTGTAGGATTGTTCAGTTATAATATGCCTGTGATATGTGGGAAAAACTATGCGAAACTCGTAATTGCTTGTATTACCGGTATTGAGGAATATTTGATTTTTGAATACATTGATAGGTGATTCAACGCTGAATATCAGCCCATGTGATGAACTCTCATCACTATGTATTGTTGGAGTAAGGGAGTTTATTTCGGTTCGAGTGGGAAGTCTGGAGAGTGCGTCTGCAACTACGTTTGTTTTGCCAGGTTTATATTTTAATTCGTAGTTGTACTCTTCCAAAATAGCTTTCCATCTTTTCAGTTTAGAATTATTGTTTTTATTGCTCAGGGAATAGGTGAGGGGTTGGTGGTCAGTATGAATTATAACTTTTGCTGTCCCGTAGAGATAATTTCTGAAGTTGTTAAGTGCCCAGATTATAGCTAGCATTTCCTTTTCGTTGGCTGCGTAGCTTTCTTCTGTTTTACTTAATGTTCTAGATATGAACATAATTGGCTTGTCTCCTTGTGACAATACAGCACCAAGGGCATAGTTAGAAGCATCAGTTACTAATTCGAACGGTTTTGTGAAGTCTGGGTAAGCAAGTACAACTTCGTCTGATGTTAAGGTGTTTTTGATTTTTTGAAAAGCTGTTTTGGCGGATTCGTCTAGATGGATAAGTTTCTTGCTTGAAATGTTTTTGGACAATCGTCCATCCTCCCCCCTTAAGAGGGCTGTTAGGGGTTTGGCCAGCTTGGCGTAGTCCCTAATGAAGCGGCGATAATACCCTGACAGGCCAAGGAAAGAGCGAAGTTCCTTCAGGGTAGTCGGATATGGAAAGTCTTGGATTGTTTTGATTTTTTCCGGATTGGTTTTAATGCCGTTAGGCGAAATGACAAAACCCAGGAATTCTACTTCTTGTTTGTAGAATTCGCACTTATCCAGTTGAACTTTCATATTTGCATCATGTAATGTTT
Source organism: Chalcosyrphus nemorum (assembly GCA_949716465.1). Taxonomy (NCBI): domain Eukaryota; kingdom Metazoa; phylum Arthropoda; class Insecta; order Diptera; family Syrphidae; genus Chalcosyrphus; species Chalcosyrphus nemorum. Next base: position 52,130,270 of record OX454333.1, on the reverse strand, counting down.
GAAAAACTTTCCGAATATTTTGTTCATGCGTAGCTTCGTCCTTGCTGTAAATGACTATGTCATCTACGTAGACATCGCATATTTTACCGATGAGATCACGAAGAATGTCGTCAAGCGTCCTTTGAAATATGGCCGGTGCGTTCTTGAGACCGAATGGAAGCCTAAGAAACTCGAATTTTCCATTATTGATAGAGAATGCTGTTTTTTCGATATCAGATTCTTTTAAGGGGATCTGATGGAACCCACTTTTCAAGTCTATAACGGAAAAAAATTTGTTATCGCCGAGATGTGCAAGGATTTCGTTAATTTGGGGAATCGGGTATCGATCCGGGATAGTAATGCTGTTTAGCTTCCTATAATCTATTACGACCCGATATTTCTTCTTACCAGAAGCATCGGTTTTTTTTGGCACTATCCATACTGGTGAATTGTATGGGGACCGTGAAGGTCTAATTATTCCATCATTGAGAAGCTGCTTTATTTGTTCTTCAACCTCGCTTTTAAGGGACATAGGATATGGGTAAAATTTGGTGTATACAGGTGAATCAGATGTTGTTCTGATTTCGCCTTTTACTCTTGTTGTGTAAGTGAGCTTTTCCTCTGGTTCTTCAAAAAGTTTGGGGAAGTCGTGCACGATTTTATCAATAGAAGCTTTTTGTTTTGAAGACATATGATCGGTTCGGATATTTATAGTATTCACAGATTGCGAAGCCATCTGTTTAATACGTATTTTTAACTGATTATTAACAAGCATGTAGTTATCCTTTGTGTGAATGACAGCCGAGAGATTCTTCAAGCTATCATTTCCAAGGATCGCGTGAAAAGATTTTAATTTTGGCATGAGGAAGAATTTGTGTTTAATATTTTCGAGACCAAAAAGACTAATAAAAGTATGGTGAGTTACTTGAACGTTACCACCAATGGAATTACAACAGAATGGTTTTTCGTTTGGTAAGGGTTTATTTATTAAAGACGGCTGTATATAATTTTTATTGGATCCGGTGTCAATCAAGATTTTCAGAATTACTCCACTCTTCGTTGCGCATTCGAAATAAGGCAGCGAAGAGTCACTTAGTCTAAAAAATGTATATCGCTTAGTTCCATGACATTATTTGAGTTGGTGCTTTCCGGTTGCGTCATTTCGACATACTCCTGGAAAGACTCGCCATATTCAGTCACGTTGTTCATGTCGGCTTGTGCTTCCTCATATTGGTTGAATTCCTCATCTTCTGTCATAGTACCCAGATGAAAGTTTCTTTGCATCTTGGTAGGATGGACTTGATGAGATTGAGGAGCTGATGGTCGTTTTGGTGCCGGAGGCCAATTCTCCATTCGCGGTCTGTTTATGTAGTTGACCTTGTTCGTACGGATTGTTTCTGCATCCATAGGCTCTGGTGGTGGTTGCCTTGGAGTAGCAAAGAATTGTGGACGTTGCTGTTGATATTGTTGTTGCTGATGTTGATGTGGTGCAAACTGTCTCTGGGGCCTCGGAGGTAGAATGGGCCTTGCATTGTATTGGGGTGCCACTTGTTGTCTCTGTGGCTGTACAAAGTGAGTCAATTCTGGGTAAAATGGTTGGCGATTTTGGACTGGATTGGAGATTACTCGTCTTGCTGGAATTGATGGTGGTTCCGGATGATTTATCCTCCTATTATGACTGCTTGCAATGGCGTACTGCGAGCGGTAGTTTTGGTTTTCTAACCTCAAACACAAGTGCAATGCTTGGGGTAGGTCTACCGGTTCTCGCATTCCCAAAAGTCTGGGAAGATCGCCTTTCAGTCCTCGAATGAAGGTGTCGAGGGCTTTATCTCTATAGGTTTGCATGAGCAAATTCAGAGATTCGGCACTGACATCCATGCATGCAATTTTATTAAGTATGAGTGAAAGGTGCGAATACACCGATTGGTAGAATTCCTGAATGGACGTGTTACCCTGTACCAACGCCGTCATTTGGTACTCTAGGGTACCCAAATCACGCTTGTCTGCGTAATGCAGAGTTAAGCATCGGGATATGCAGTTCCAGTCTAATGGAGTATTGTAAGACTCCAGGACGTGGTCTGCGTTTCCGATTATTTTGTTTCTTATGGTATTTAAAATACCAAAATACTTTGCCGATCCTTTGATGGGATCGTAAATTTTTAGAATACGCTCTACGCTTTTACGCCATGAGCTAAATTCACCTGGATTACCAGAGAATTCGCGTAGGCTGCGTACTACATCCGGGATTTTATCGAGATCATTAATATTTTGGTTTGGTGAAATGGTTTGATCAATTCCCGTGAATTGATCCGCGTACGGATTTAAGATTGAATGAATTAGAGCGCGGCCCTCAGTACTCAGAGCTTCGCGTATCATAGAACTAATGAGAGATTGGAGTGGGGGATTCATGACAGGATTTTCATTCGATCTTCCGGAGGAAGTTGAGGCTAGATTCGCTTGAGCAGCTTGTGCAGCTTGAGCGACCTGAGCAGCCTGAGCGGCAGCTTGTTCGAGAACGGAAGGTCTTACGATATTTTCGTTAGTCATTTTAACAAGATGTCCAGATAATTCAGAATAAATTTAAGACAAATCAAGATAATCAAGGTAAATTCAAGATATTTTCACTACAGAACAATATGATTTAAAGTATTTTCACATCAAATTAAGAAAATTTAATATTATATAATAGGTTATTAATATTTGCAATAATTACAGAATAAATTTAAGACAAATCAAGATAATCAAGGTAAATTCGAGATATTTTCACTACAGAGCAATATAATTTAAAGTATTTTCACATCAAATTAAGAAAGTTTAATATTATATAATGTTATTAATATTTGCAATAATTAAATCTTACAATACTACGATGATCCTCATCCTTGGGGTGGTGGCGGCTAGCTCCTGCTTCCCGTTTGTTTCCACTACTAGGGGGCCCTTGAATTTTCCACACCCCTTACACTACGCCTTACTGTTTATTTAGCACTACTATCACTCCGCGTTCGCGACAGGTCTTTTGCACTACTTAAGGGCTTTTTCCTATTCGGCGTTCGCGACGATTCTTTTGCACTACTTAAGGGCTTTTTCCTATTCGACGTTCGCGACGATTCTTTTGCACTACTTAAGGGCTTTTTTCTATTCGACGTTCGCGACGGGTTCGGGACATAGGCAGTACGATTCGTTTGCACTACTTAAGGGCTTTTTACTATTCGACACTATACCTATGTCCCTGCTCGGGCGCCAATTAAATTACTGATTATTCATTTATTAAAAAAAATATTTATTTAAAAACTGGCAGAGGTTCTGCCTCTAAAAATTACAAAGTGAAACTGTGTTTAAAGTAAACTAAGAACTACCTTAAATACTATCATACTGCTGCGACTGCAATTCTTCCCCGTCTCTCAGTTGCTGACACCTGTCTGGCAGCGGCGCGTGTATGGATTGCTGGGAAAATGCTGACACATCTTTTCTATGGGCAGCGCGTGTGTGGATTGCCCGCGCATGTTTCCGGCCGGTGAGATATTATTTCACCTTAACTTAAATCAACACATTTTACTGGAGGAGCACTATGAAGAAATATTAACATGCATATCTCTTCTGCATAACTTTACGAACGTGTCTTTCATCACATCTGCTCATGGATGTCATTTCATGTCTTTAAATCTTTGTCAAGATGGTCCAGATACATACATGCGCATGCTATATGCAGGAACAACAAATTATTAGAATTAAGAAATTGATGTCGCTCTATGAACGTATAAAATATAAAAAAAAAGAAAAAATAAAAAAACAATTGTTATTATTGTTGTTGTTGAAGGTGTTGAGTTTTCAGTATATACTTGGCGGACAAGTTCTGACAAGTCTGAATTCGGTTCCTTTGATCACCGATGGTATCGAATCGTTTCTTCGCTGTTGGTGGACAAGTTGCGACAAGTTTAAGTTAAGATTCTTTTATCAGTCGCATTATAAAAGAGAATAATATTTTGATTTTCCTTTATTATTATGCATAATTAGTAAACGAAATGTTGTAGAGGAGTTGCACAAGCCTGCACGAAGGAATTTTATCAGACGTAATTAAAGGATTCGATGACCTATGGCAAGCAGATTTGGTTAAAATGATACCTTACAGTAAAGAAAACAAGGGATACAAATATTTAATGACTGTGATTGATATTTTTTCAAAGTATGCTTGGGCTGTTCCTCTGAAAAATAAGACGTCCTCTTCCGCTACTGAAGCTATGAAATCAATTTTCAACAATTCTCGTCGCATACCAAAGAATTTACAAACCGATGATGGCAAGGAATTTTTCAATACAATATTTCAGGGTTTAATGGCGATGCACAATATTAATCATTATTCAACGTATAGCACATTGAAAGCATCAATTGTTGAGCGGTTTAATAGAACTCTTAAGGAGAAAATGTGGCGAGAATTCAGTTTTAATGGAAACTACAAGTGGTTGCCCATCATAAAGGGCTTGGTGCACACCTATAATAACTCCATACATAGAACGATAAAAATGCGGCCAGCTGACGTGACTAAGAAAAACAATAAAGATCTATTATCATCGGTATACAGTAACATTAAAATCACACCAAACAGTAAATTTAAAGTCGGTGATTAGGTTCGAATAAGCAAGTTCAAACACGCCTTTGAGAAAGGATATACACCCAATTGGTCAACGGAAATATTCACGATAACAAAAGTAAACATAACTAATCCTACCACGTATTTACTATCTGATTATCAAGGCCAATCCATTCAAGGTGGTTTCTATGAAAAGGAATTACAAAAAACCAACAACGTCGATGTATTCTTAGTGGAAAAGGTGCTGAAAAACAGAGGCAATCACGTTTATGTCAAGTGGCTCGGCTACCCAAGCGAGCATAATACATGGATCACCAAGGCTGAGCTGTTGTGATAAGTAAGATTATTACTTGCAGCATACACACAGTACCGAGCTCTTAAGATATGTATTAACATATAATAAAAACAAATTATTTGAAAAATAAAAACTGTCTATTATTTTTCGCTATCGTATTTTTCCCGATTTTCTTTTTTAGCACGTTCGAGTTTCAAATGGTTTGCTTTTTCTTATAAGAATGCTGTGAGTCATGACGCGGCTCCCATTAGATTTATTCTTCTAAGCTATAACCATCGCATCCATTGCAGTTACACATATCTAGCAAAAAGATCAGAGAAAAAAACAAGAAAATTAACCCATCACGACCTATCCAGTGAGCAATCCCACTAAAAATTATTACGAAATATCCAATACAAACACAAAAAACGATTCTAATCGGCTTAAACACGACCGCCATTAAAGTTCCTATAGGAAAGGCCTATAGGAATATAGTGCTCCTGACTCCCTTTTGGTCCTAAAACTAGATTCATTACAGCTATATCCAGTTAAAACATCAGAAAAAAACAATCAAATTACCCCTCCACGGCCTATCCAGTGAGCAATCCCACTAAAAACTATTACGGAATTTCCAATACAAACACCAAAAAATACGATTCTAACCAGATTAAACACGACCGCCATCAAAGTTCCTATAGGGAACTAATGGGATTTTTTTCATATTCATCTGTTCGCAGATGATCAGTAACAGACAGCGTATATTTTTTTCAGAATATTAATGCACATAAGCTACGTTTTTTTAAGGTTAATTTCATTGAATGTCCCTGTGTACTTACTTTTGTTACTAACTGTAGTTCTCCATGCTCCATTGATCCAGAATCCCCATAAATTCTAATTTCATTGAATGTCCCTGTGTACTTACTTTTGTTACTAACTGTAGTTCTCCATGCTCCATTGATCCAGAATCCATATAATTACCCTACTTAAAAGGTTCGTACTGAGCACTCCATCTGTGATATGTCTATCAAGAATCATTTCCATTGTTTTCTAAAAAAAAGATGTAAGGCCAATTGGTCGATAAGACTGATAGTTCTGTTGGGCTACGACCAGCTTTCGGTATGAAATTAACCGTAACTTCCTTCCAGCTTTTTGGAATATATAACCCCAAGCTTAGCTGGTTCTAAATAAATTTATTAAGAAGGTTGTTAATTGGGGAGTTCGCGTTTGGAGAAGGGCGGGAAAAATCGCATCTTCTAGGTTGTCTAAAAAATGGCCAATCGATTGCATCAAATCCAATGTGTCTCTAATCTATTAAAAGGTTTTGGTTTGGAGAAGATGTGCTGTCATGATCATGAAGAGGATTTTTGTGAGCTTTCAGTATTTGTTATTTAAACTTTTCTTCTATCAACGGTTTGAAAAATATGTGGGTGTAGCGTGGGTCTAAATAAATGGATGTAGAAAATTAATGATTTTCGTCCAAGGTTGTATACCACACGCCGCCGCTAAGTCGTGCCTGTACCGAATTGTTCAACATCCGCATCCGCATAAGCTCCACATTTATTTTTGCGGATGCGGATGTCGAAATCCATGCAGAAGCTCCGCATTTACGATGCGAATATTCGCAACATCCCTATGTGGGAATTTATGTACGTATTCACTCGTATGTTGTATGTTTTTCATTTTTCGGTTAAGTATTGCCCCGTTTATATGAGCAAATTGAAATCCATGTAAACCAATATCGAAAGTTCGAGTTCGAGAAAGTCGAGCAGTCTAGCGGCTAGGAAATTCCTGTGTTGTCACAGACCCTTGGACCCTTCTTTTTGAAAATCATCAAAATTTGACCCTTTTAGAAATATCTGACCCTTTTTGGACCCTTTTTGCGAATTGGTACATAATTGACACATTAATTTCTCTATTAACCGATTTGTGTTGGTGAGTTTGTTCCAACGCCAAATAATGTACATTTACTCGTCGTTTGAACAGATGCCTACATTCACGTAGTTTCGTTTTCGTTTAGCATATTTCATTGATATTCATGTTTCTAATATTTAGGTTATTGATATCCCTTTGTTTCTATTCTTTGTGGTTCTGTGCAGTCGTGGATGTGATTTCTGATCCATGTTATCCACATCACTTATTTTGGAAGATGAGGAATTAGAAGGGTTTCTTCCTAACCCAAATATAATACAGAATTTCAGGGATTCTACTCCAAGGAATTGAATGTAAATATGTACATTAAAAATCGCTTATAACATCGCTTATACCGGCCCAATTCTTCGGTCCCTTGAAGGTTGTTATAACCGATTTTGACTGAATTGAAGTCACAATTTTATATTTTTTGTCCTTTTTTATACCCTATCCTAAGGGTATATTAAGTTTGATACATAGTTTGTAACATAGAGAAATATTAAAGATAGACCACATAAAGTATATAAATGATCAGCATCAATAGCCGCGTCGATTGAGCCATGTCCGTCCGTATGTCACCAGTTTTTAGGGCTTAAATTTTGAGCCAGATTGATGAAATTTTGTGTACGAATTCCTTGGAAAAGTAAGCAATACAAGTGTAAAATTTTTTAAAATCCGCTCACTGACACGCCCACTTTTCAGAAAAATCACCTTTTTCACTATTTTTATATGAAACTCGAAAAAACTTACTTGAACAAATATGTAGATATCCACTTAATCTACAAATCGTTTATACATTGAATATGGCCACGCCCACTTTTTAGGGGCGTTTACTTCAAAAAATTAATTTTCGAGTAAAAATATTTGTTTATAGGGCAAAATAGAAAATTTTTTAAATACACTTTCCACCGCCCACTGACAGGACCAAATAAGATACGGATAGGGTATCATACGATCCGCTTCAGGCGGATTGTAGCATTTTTTCACTGGTTTATTTTGAAAATACATTTTTTAACTAACTGAACTGATTTAGTAATTTTCATTAATTTATAGCCTTAATTTTGTAATTAACAAGTGAATTACATGAAAATAAGGAAAATATTACTTGTATCGCTAAGTTCGGCTTTTCAATTTTATATGGAACCCTTTTGTTTTGGCAGGGACCCTTTTAAAGACCCATTCCGAAATTTTTTAGAGGTAACACTGATGATGACTCAAAACTCGGCTGTGTCGTTAGTTTTTGAGTAAGAAGAGAGGGGTAAAGAGAGGCGGAGAGTCAAGCAGAAAATATAAAATTCGAGAGTATGAGTGTAAAAATTGTCAAAATCCGCCCACTGACACGTCCACTTTTCGGAAAATGCACTTTTTATACCCTATCCTAAGGGTATATTAAGTTTGAAACATAGTTTGTAACATAGAGAAATATTGAAGACAGACCACATAAAGTATATATATATAAATGATCAGCATCAGTAGCCAAGTCGATTGAGCCATGTCCGTCCGTCCGTCCGTCTGTCTGTCACCAGTTTTTGGGCCTTAAATTTTGAGCTAGGTAAGCTTGGAAAAGTAAGCAATACAAGTGTAAAAAATTTTAAAATCCGCCCACTGCCACGCCCACTTTTCAAAAAATCACATTTTTTCACTATTTTCATATGAAACTCGAAAAAACTTCCTTGAGCAAATATGTAGATATCCACTTAATCTACAAATCGTCTATACATTGTATATGGCCATGCCCACTTTTTAGGGGCGTTTACTTCAAAAATTAGTTTTCGAGTAAAAATATTAGTTCATAGGGCAAAATAGAACATTTTGTGTGAATACATTTTCCACCGCCCACTGATACGACCAAATAAGATAGGGATAGGGTATCATACGATCCGCTCCAAGCGGATTGTAGCATTTTTTCACTGGTTTTTAATAATTTCACATGATATTCGATAAAACTTACTTAAGCAAATATGTTGTATTCCATTACTCTACATATCTCCCCTCCATTACATTACATTACATTTGTGGAAAAATGAGTTATACATGTACTCGTATATAGAAAAGTGATAGGGTAGCACACGATCCTCTCTAGACGGATTGTATTTTCATATGTTTCCTGAATTAACATTAATTTTGTAGTCCAATTGAGTGGAGCTGTGGCCAAACGGCTAGTATCTTATAAAGCTACTCCAAAACACGAATTGCGGAGGATTTAAAAAAATGTATTTCGTCCTAAGAATTATTTTAACAAAAAAAAGGTGTTTAAGAAAAATCATTCTAAAAAGTGGAAGTATGGAAGATATGTATGGTAAATGAATATCTATTTACATAATTGCTTAAGTAAGTTACATCAAGTCTTATTCATCTTACGGAATGTTAGCAGGAGGCTTGCAAGCTTCAGACGCCAGCTCGTGCAGATAAGCCCATGCAATATGGCACAGTTGTGCCATATCGAGGCAGATACCAACTCAAGTGTACAAAAGAACTACTAGATAGAGTCCGTGCTGATGTTGCAAGAACTCTTTTGATCAGCACAGCCCATTGGGATTTTTGCGGCCAGAAGAGGCATTAGATTTAATGCCCACTGCCGCAGTTGCATTGTCGCCATCGAACAGGAAACAAGCATTCACTTCCTTTGCAAGTGTGCGGCTCTAGGTAGGGCCAAACTGCTTACTCTAGGCCATTTTAATACATTAACAGAGTTAGCGGGCATTGGGGATTTTATTAACTTTCTCATTGCTACGGGGTGGATTTAAATAATCACTTTTCTTATTCTCTACACTAGGTTTTTTTTCACGCCAGTTAATAGTCTAGGTTACCCGAGGTGTGGCAATAAAACGGCACTTTGTGCTAATTATGTGTCGACTTGGTCTGTCGATACAACCACTCCCACCTACCTTAAACGATTTACGTACTGCCAAGATAGCTTTGGCGTCGGGAAAAGACTTCGTTCCTTCCACTTGCGGTATATCGCGAGTGTATAATAGATATAAAAGTGGACCAAGAACAGTTGCTTTCGGCACCCCAGCCATTATTTCCTTAAAATCTGAATACAGTAAAAGGGGGCGTTATGGCATGCTTTCTGGTAGTACAATGGACAAGTTGATGTCTGAGTGCTCCAATGAGTGCTCTTTTATTCCATAGGTTCCAGTTTGATTACTTTTCTGAACAGAACATATAGGTACTCAATACTCATACTCAAACTTCGTTAGTAACGAATACCACTACCCGAATGTTATCGATTCTTTGACAGTAATCAGTATTCCAAACGTTCCACTTTGATTACTTTTGCATAGAGAATATATACTCAAAACTTAATACTCATACCCGTACTCAAACATTGTCAGTAACGAATATCAGGACTCGAGTGTTGTTATCTTTGGTAAGGCATTCAGTACATGGTTTAATTTGATGATTTACTAAGTGTTTACATATTTGGAGGTGGGTAGACTTGAGTAAAAAATAATATACGTACATACTCACATATGAGTCGTTGTTTTTGAATATGATGTTAGTCCATTTTAAATGAAGTTTCATTGGCCCAAAAAAATAGATTGTAGAGATAAACATGCACTTTGCAGCACCAATTAAATTGGCCCACAACCTGTTTTATCCGCCTTTTTTTTAAAAATGGGTCAATTGGGTTCGGTCTCTGGAATCATCACTGGGATATCGAGTATTGGATACCGAATACCAAATACCGAATACTGAATATTCAGTAATCAGTAATCATTCGGTACTCAAAAGTAATCAAATTGCACACCACTAGTTATTATACCCTATTCTAGGTTAGGTTAGGTAGATGGGTGCATTGTGACCAGAAGGTCACTGCTCACTTAGACCCACAATTCGGGTCCATTGTGCCCAATCATTTAACCCCGGGAACGCTGTAATATGGTCCGCTGTTAGAACCACCCAGATAGTAATATAAATCTCAGGAGGTCCGCCAGCTCAACATTGCCTAAATTAGAATTTCTCCAGCGACGAGAAGAAATGACTGCCAAGAGTTCTCATTCTTCTAACAGATAGGGCGGGACAGTCACACAGCTTGTGACGAATAGATTCGATTTCTTCTTCCTCTGCAGCTTCTACAATAGTTATTATGCAGTACACGAAGTCCTTGGAAAAGGAATCAGTATGAGTGTAAAAATTGTCAAAATCCGCCCACTGACACGTCCACTTTTCGAAAAATGCACTTTTTATACCCTATCCTAAGGGTATATTAAGTTTGATACATAGTTTGTAACATAGAGAAATATTGAAGACAGACCACATAAAGTATATATATATAAATGATCAGCATCAGTAGCCAAGTCGATTGAGCCATGTCCGTCCGTCTGTCTGTCACCAGTTTTTGGGCCTTAAATTTTGAGCTAGGTTGATGAAATTTTGTATACGAGGTCCTTGGAAAAGTAAGCAATACAAGTGTAAAAAATTTTAAAATCCGCCCACTGCCACGCCCACTTTTCAAAAAATCACATTTTTTCACTATTTTCATATGAAACTCGAAAAAACTTCCTTGAGCAAATATGTAGATATCCACTTAATCTACAAATCGTCTATACATTGTATATGGCCACGCCCACTTTTTAGGGGCGTTTATTTCAAAAATTAGTTTTCGAGTAAAAATATTAGTTCATAGGGCAAAATAGAACATTTTGTGTGAATACATTTTCCACCGCCCACTGATACGACCAAATAAGATAGGGATAGGGTATCATACGATCCGCTCCAAGCGGATTGTAGCATTTTTTCACTGGTTTTTAATAATTTCACATGATATTCGATAAAACTTACTTAAGCAAATATGTTGTATTCCATTACTCTACATATCTCCCCTCCATTACATTACATTACATTTGTGGAAAAATGAGTTATACATGTACTCGTATATAGAAAAGTGATAGGGTAGCACACGATCCTCTCTAGACGGATTGTATTTTCATATGTTTCCTGAATTAACACTAATTTTGTAGTCCAATTGAGTGGAGCTGTGGCCAAACGGCTAGTATCTTATAAAGCTACTCCAAAACACGAATTGCGGAGGATTTAAAAAAATGTATTTCGTCCTAAGAATTATTTTAACAAAAAAAAGGTGTTTAAGAAAAATCATTCTAAAAAGTGGAAGTATGGAAGATATGTATGGTAAATGAATATCTATTTACATAATTGCTTAAGTAAGTTACATCAAGTCTTATTCATCTTACGGAATGTTAGCAGGAGGCTTGCAAGCTTCAGACGCCAGCTCGTGCAGATAAGCCCATGCAATATGGCACAGTTGTGCCATATCGAGGCAGATACCAACTCAAGTGTACAAAAGAACTACTAGATAGAGTCCGTGCTGATGTTGCAAGAACTCTTTTGATCAGCACAGCCCATTGGGATTTTTGCGGCCAGAAGAGGCATTAGATTTAATGCCCACTGCCGCAGTTGCATTGTCGCCATCGAACAGGAAACAAGCATTCACTTCCTTTGCAAGTGTGCGGCTCTAGGTAGGGCCAAACTGCTTACTCTAGGCCATTTTAATACATTAACAGAGTTAGCGGGCATTGGGGATTTTATTAACTTTCTCATTGCTACGGGGTGGATTTAAATAATCACTTTTCTTATTCTCTACACTAGGTTTTTTTTCACGCCAGTTAATAGTCTAGGTTACACGAGGTGTGGCAATAAAACGGCACTTTGTGCTAATTATGTGTCGACTTGGTCTGTCGATACAACCACTCCTACCTACCTTAAACGATTTACGTACTGCCAAGATAGCTTTGGCGTCGGGAAAAGACTTCGTTCCTTCCACTTGCGGTATATCGCGAGTGTATAATAGATATAAAAGTGGACCAAGAACAGTTCCTTTCGGCACCCCAGCCATTATTTCCTTAAAATCTGAATACAGTAAAAGGGGGCGTTATGGCATGCTTTCTGGTAGTACAATGGACAAGTTGATGTCTGAGTGCTCCAGTGAAGCTTTTCCTATCCCAAAACAAAAAAAAAATGCTTCTCATCCACGAGCCGAACCTGGTGGCCCTCTAGAAAGCTGCCCACAAGCTGCGTTTTGGCTTTAGGCATTAGGCTCCTCATGTCCATCATGGACCATCATGTTGTTGACATCTATTGTCCCAACAAGTTGTGAGAGGACTTGTCGGTTGACGCATTCATTCAGATTAATCTGCATCACTCAAAGGGTGCGTAAATAATCTGCTTGTCTTCGTGGGTGAGGAGTTTACATTGTTCAAGAGCCCTGTGTAAACGGGTTATCAATCAAAATACTCATGGACAGCCTCTACAACGTCCAACAATGATAACCTATAGTTCAGCCTTAACGGTAATTTAATACTGTTGCGTGAGCAAGCTAATAATATCGAGTTATTATTAGTAGGTTTTTAGTATTCGTTACTTGAAATGAGTATCGGTACCGAATACTACTGAAAATAAGTATTCGGTACTGATACTCATTTACACACAGTCAAACACTAAGCCAAAGTACCACCATCGAAACCAATCTGTACACAAATCCAGAACTCAACCACCGCGCTTTTTCCTTAGAGGCAAATATATAAAAAACACATATGCACATGCAAACACTCAACAACAGCACAATCCCCTCGTTTCTTATGTTCTATGTACTTCTACTTTCTATTCCATTTTATCATTACTAGTTCGATCGTTGAGCAGGGCAGTTCGCGCATTTAAATGAGTACTTGGACGAGAGAACAAACAAAAAATACAGAAGTGTTTCAATTTACTCATTCCCTCCCCTAAACTTTATCAAAGTAGTGCAGGAGTGAGCACTATAGCATGTAGACACGACATTACTCTTTACTACGTAGTCGAGAGTCATCATCTAAACAGGTTCTAACATTAGTTTGACGTTGAACTATTTTGTTTTCTTGGTTCATACATATAAAATGGTGATGCCAATGTACTGAGTCTAATACTCTTCCCTTTTTACTTGCACCCGCATACATGTAATATAGGGCAAGTGTTGGATTCGTGCAAAAATTCGAACTTGAAATATAATCAAGCCTCGGATGATAACAACGGGAATCGTTAGCAAATTGATCGGGAACATCCGCGAACTAAAATTAACGAGTATACACCTAGAATGTACAAACTCCGCCAACCGGGTGCAGCTCAAAAACATAAATAACTGCGATTTAGGATCTCCTCTGCGATGGATAGCATCAGGTATCTATACTCTGTCCAACATAAATTGTCAGTACACGTCTTATGGGAGAGCTTTTAAAAAATCAGTAACGTGCCATATTTTTGCACTATACTAAATTCAGAGAAACCCCGCATAAAATTTGTATACCCGCCAGTGAATTTCCATTTGTATCTGACGTAGATCCAACAGCCCACTTCTGGGTGTGCGCTGATTGGCTGCTGCAATCCAACCCCCATTATATTGATGTGAATTAAGAGTTACCAATGTTCGTTTTGTAACTCGTTCAGTTTTTTTTTCCTTGGGTTTTTATTGAGGAACTTTTGGTTTTAGAGCTTTGAAAAAAGTTCTTAATGATAAGTGTTACCGTGGTGATCTTCTTTTGATCTGATATTTTATTATTTTTAATGTGTCGAAAATACGTTAAAATGCAGTTACAAAATTGTAAGATGTTTTCTATTCTATTATATCTTTTAATGTTTTGCACTTTGTACGCATACATTTTTCTCTCCCTTTGGGTTCACTTTTCAGTACGTTGAAAAATACATAAAATACGCAACGGGTACAATAGCACGTTTACTTTTTACTTTCAAGCAATGTGTTTCAAGTGAGTGAGTGATTTAAAATTCTTCAGCATTGTTCTACATTATTTATTTGATCAACGAAAAAGATTGACCGCTTTTAATATTAGTTAGCCATTATAGGAAAATTAACTGAAAATTTTGCATTTCAATTGATAAAAAATGGGAAATTTGCCGATTCGTCTCTCATGAATCAAAAAAGAAAAAAAAAATCTTCGATAATGCCGCCAGTGTATATGCATAAATTCGGACACGATATTTTTGACCAACAATGCTAAATTAGAATATTTCACGCAATAAAATATTTCAGAAGCAGGTAAATTTTCCCATATTATACCTTTACCCCCATTTCAACAGAACACAGAAGAAGGGTATGTACATATCTTTTATTGCTTTATTTCAGGAAATGTTTTTTAATTGTCGAGATTTTTCAAGAGGGGGGTTTTTTTAATTGGCCTCTGCAATGTAAATAGATAATTTTTTTTCTTTTCTGTCCTCCTGTCCGTGTTTGTTATTTGAAATGAAAATAAATGAATTTCAATCTAAAAAAATAGGACGGATAGTTTGAAATGATACTGCGGCAGCCCTGTAAGAGCTTTAGTTAGAATAGCACCTTACGGAACATCCCTATCTTCCCTGCACTGAAAATTTATATTGGAGTAGCTACGACGGAGGAACGCATGCTCGACGACTGGAGTATCAGCTCTGATGTATATGCAATATACATGTACATAAAATACAACGCTGAATATAATTAAGCACACCATTACTTGCTGATCTCTCTCCTCTTCATTGCTCATGGGGTAAGTTGCTACACATCAATCATGTAAGAAAGATCATCTTAATTTTAGAAGTAGCTACTTGTGGTTCATTGCCACACAACATGGCGCAGCCAGATATTAAATAGACTTGGCCGTAAGAAGAATATATGTGCATGGTGTAGTAAGCTTGCAATCTTAAAAATAAACATATTTGCCCAAGTAAGTTTTTTCGAGTTTCATATGAAAATAGTGTTACAAACTATGTATCAAACTTAATATACCCTTAGGATAGGGTATAAACATTAGAAATCGATCAAGTTAATAAATCCTACTTCGTTTGTTAGCCCTTTTCTTATTTTTCGTAATCCGAATTGAGCAAACACATAGTAATATACAAATACTTATGATTTAAATATGAATAAATACAACGTACACATGTAGATATGTATGTCGACATTTATATATTTTTTTTGAAAGAGACTGCATTTACAAGGTTACGAGAAAATGTGTCTAAAACAATACACACTGATGAGGAAGAAGTAAAAAATAATAATTAAAGCCGATATGAAAAATATGTGAAGTTGGTATGTTCACATATGTACTCGTAATTAATTTAAATTTATTAGAATATCCTGAATCCGAATCACCAAGATCTGTGATAAAACTATAAATTCATCAGACAGAAGGAACTAATTAATATTTGTAATAAATAAATAATTATTAGGCCGTAAGCAGCCCATAGAGGGCCAAGGCCTAGCTTCTTACAATTGTACATGTTGTGCTTGGTATACATTTCTGCATGTACAGAAGGGCAGATGGATTTTTGAGAAGCTTTCTCATGACAATTATACTCTTGAATGTTTGTCAGACACTCGGAGGGGGTGGGGTCGTGAAAAAACTTTTTTTTTTAATTCGAACTTGGAACCTCTTGCGCAGCAGTCCAACACTCTAACCACTGAGCCACGGCACCCACAATTGAAATTAATTCAAAAGCAAGGACATAATGTACTGTACCCTGTTTTCATATACAGGGGAACTCTTTTTCCAAATTATTCCATTTTGGTTCAGGAGAAATAAAGGTGGCATTGCACATTTTACACCGTTTTTTATTTCCGATGAAGTCTAAAGAAGTAAAATTAATCAAATAAAATCAGAATTATAATGTTCCACCCATATTTACTAAAAAAAAAAAAAAAAACCAGTGAAAAATGCTACAATCCGCCTGGAGCGGATCGTATGATACCCTATCCCTATCTTATTTGGTCGTTTCAGTGGGCGGTGGAAAATGTATTCACAAAATTTTCTATTTTGCCCTATAAACTAATATTTTTACTCGAAAATTAATTTTGAAGTACACGCCCCTAAAAAGTGGGCGTGGCCATATACAATGTATAGACGATTTGTAGACTAAGTGGATATCTACATATTTGATCAAGTAAGTTTTTTCGAGTTTCATATGAAAATAGTGAAAAAGGTGATTTTTTTGAAAAGTGGGGGTGAAAGTGGGCGGATTTTAAAAATGTTTACACTTGTTCTGTCCCGATATCCAAAGACTTTGTATACAAAATTTCATTGTCCTAGCTCAAAATTGAAGGCCCAAAAACAGGTGACAGACGGACGGACGGACGGACCGACGGACATGTCTCAATCGAATCGGCTATTGATACTGATCATTTATATATATACTTTATGGGGTCTGTCTGCAATATTTCTCTATGTTACAAACTTAATATACCCTTAGGATAGGGTATAAAAATGTTCACAGAATTAATACATATACCCTCAATATCTGTTTTGCTACTCAAAGGTAGTCTTGAAAGCGCATCGACTTAAGTAAGTTCTTTTAACTCTTATGTTTGATGCGGTAATCAAACATAGAAAGTCTTAAAGTCCACCTTTGAAGTCGAGCAACAGCCACAGATGATCTACCCTTTCTTGGGTTAAAAAATGCTACAATCCGCCTGGAGCGGATCATATGATACCCTATCCCTATCTTATTTGGTCGTTTCAGTGGGCGGTGGAAAATGTATTCACCAAATTTTCTATTTTGCCCTATAAACTTATATTTTTACTCGAAAAATAATTTTTGAAGTAAACGCCCCTAAAAAGTGGACGTGGCCATATACAATGTATAGACAATTTGTAGATTTATTGGATATCTACATATTTGATCAAGTAAGTTTTTTCGAGTTTCATATGAAAATAGTGAAAAAAGGTGATTTTTTTGAAAAGTGGGCGTGTCAGTGGGCGGATTTTAAAAATTTTTACACTTGTTCTGTCCCGATATACAAGGACTTCGTATACAAAATTTCATTGTCCTAGCTCAAAATTTAAGGCCCAAAAACAGGTGACAGACGGACGGACGAACGGACGGACCGACGGACATAGCTCAATCGACTCGGCTAGTGATCCTGATCATTTATATATATACTTTATGTGGTCTATCTTCAATATTTCTCTATGTTACAAACTATGTATCAAACTTAATATACCCTTAGGATAGGGTAAACAGCGCGATTTGACATTTGCTAGTGAACTGCGTGTCTGTGCTGTGGTACCAAACTTATCCGCTAGATTTTTCGTTTCATCTCTCAATAAGGGAACGAGTTAATGGAAAAACTTCAAAAAGTCGAAGTTCATTGTATACGGGACCCCACTTGAGAATTTATCAAACGACCCGAAGTTCACTGTCTAATTTAGTTCGTCATTGCTATTGCTTTACGTATAATTTATTCAATTTTTTTTCTTTTCAGGGGGTCACTGGGTTTTGCTGGCTTATGGCATTATATCTCTAAGGCATCACTACGCATTTTTAGTTCTTGTACCACTTCCATTATTTTTTTACATATTAACGCTACCATTTACGGATCCCAACGTATTCATAACATATGAAGAAAGAGGATGTTGATATGCAAATAATTAACTATAAGAAATGAAAATATTTAATTAATAAAAGCTAACGAAACACATGTATTTAACTTTGTGGCTTGTATGACTTGTAAGTATGACTGATTGAGATGTAAACTTATCTTCTATATATTTCTTTGCACAAAAAACTATAAAATCTGGATAAATGAAACATTTATGGACAATGCGATTTTAGAGAAAACATAAGCCATTTTGGTAGAATGTGCATCCCATTTGGTCTAATGAAAGGTTTTGGTGCTCAAGTCTTGACCGTTTCCACTCAATTCGCCCAGTTAGAAAATTAAATAATTCGCTCTGAAAGTACTTAGCATATTTCAGCATTAATCCCTTTTATCTTACCTCTTGGTGGTGTGGAAAAAGATAAATTTGTTTTATATGAAATAAAAATAAATGAAAGTTTCAATCTAAAAAATAGGACAGTAACCCTACAAGTATTCTTTCACATTTTTGCTAGTTTGAAATGATACTGCGGCAGCTCTGTAAGAGCTTTGGTAAAGAACAAACAAACAAAGAACAAACATAGGGAGACAAACATCCCTATCTTCCCTGTACTGACAATTTATGTTGGACAGAGTATAGGCGGATAAGTGATCGCCTGGCATCAGAGTCACAATCCAAAACATCAGCAAATAGAGGATGTAATTGGGAAAGAAGAGAACCCACCTGCAGTCAATGAAGAACCAACGCCCAAACCCAGTTTTGAAGATATTGTTGTGGGAAGGGTCTTGAAAAGGGTCGCTGCCAAAAAAAGGGTCCCATATATATCGAAGAACCAAATTTGGTAATGTTTTCCTTATTTTCATGTAATTCATTTCTTAATAACAAAGTTAAGTTATTAATAAAAAAATAACTAAATCAATTCGTTTTGGTAAAAAAGTTATCGAAAAAAAAAACAAGATAAATAAAATTGTGATTTCAATTCAATAAAAATCGGTTATAACGACCTTCAAGGAACCGAAGTATTTGGTTCTTATAACCGATGTATTAACATTTTGACTGTATTTACATTTAATTCTTTGTAATCGAGTCCCTAACCTTCTGTATTAAACGTGGGTAGGAAGACACTCTTCTTATTCCTTATCTTCCAAATCATGGAAAACCGAAAGAACAATTCCCAATGTAATGCACACAACAACAAAGAATTAGAACAATGGGATATCGTCCCAAATATGAGAAGTATAAATATCAATGAAGTACGAAAAGCATTTGGTCAATGGGCCAGTAAATGTACAATATTGAAAGAAATACATGGTTAAATGAGGAATTAATGTGTCATTTCTGTAAAAATTCGTAAAAAGGGTCAAAATTCGATGATTTTCGAAAACGGGGATCCAAGGTTCTGTGTCATCAAAAAAGGGTCGATTTTCCCCTAAAGGGGACGAAAGGTAACGCTGGTTGTTACACATCAATCATGGTTGTTACACATTAATCATGTAAGAAAGATCATCTTAATTTTAGAAGTACCTACTCGTGTTTCCAAGTCTATATATATGGAACATTATAATATTATGCATTAAAAATAAAAAATAAAAAAATACAGTAATGTCTCACTAATCCGAATCTCCATTTTTTCTCATTATGTACTCTACAATCTGAACCTACACCGATTTTTGTACGCTGTAATCCGAAGTCTAACGAAAAAAACATACCTACAAACCCATTGATTTTCACAGTAACTCACTCTCATCATTAATTTTTGCTTCGCGACTTCTTTTTTAACTTTTATGAAAGTATGTATACTATAACAGAGGGTTATCGAGACATTAAAGCTTTTAATAAAACAGAAAGTACCAAATTTCATTCTAGATTTGTTAAAAGAGATGGAGAGCCTGTTTTGATGATGACTCTCGACTACGTAGTAAAGAGTAATGTCGTGTCTACATGCAATAGTGCTCACTCCTGCACTACTTTGATAAAGTTTAGGGGAGGGAATGGGTAAATTGAAACACTTTGTATTTATTGTGTGTTCTCTCGTCCAAGTACTCATTTTAATGCACGAACTACCCTGCTCAACGATCGAACAAGTAATGATAAAATGGAATAGGGACGGAACATTTCGGTAATAGAACGCGACTCTCCTCGATTTTTATATTTTCTTCATTACTCTCTTCCCTCTCTTTACCCCTCACTCTTCTTACCCACAAACTACCGACATAGCCAAGTTTTGAGTCAACATCTAAACAGGCTCATGGGTGGCTAAAAAAGTTATGAACAAAGTACTAGTCACACTGCCTGTAATCGTACACATGTGCAAGGAAGATGTCTGGCTGATGGTAAAAAGTGTTTGGCCTGTGGCAACTTTAATCATTTTGCTTCGGTATGTAGGAAAAATCGTAACGTGTGGTATAACGCTAAAAAAGTTAATAAGGATAAATTATGATTATAATTCTAGTGAGTCTAATAAGTCGGTAGTTTATGTAATTGTGTTGCATTTTGGTCAAAACTCAAGAAATAGTTGGCATGAGTCATTAAAAATAGATAATCTGTGCAGTGGTGCTGAACATCATAACATACGATATAATGAATAGATTGAGACAAATTCCAAATATAAAGCCATCCACTGCAAAGCTAGAAGCATATGGGGGTTTTCAAATATAGACCGGTGATTTTATTGCATTGCCAACAGAATACAATTATAAAAAGTTAGTAATATTAATTGACACTAGAAAAATTGCTTTCAGCGCCACTGACTTGAATTTTTATGCACCAGAGCCGCTCTTAAGTCACTGCTTATATCCTTCTTTTCTTTTGTTGTTGCTGCAAGGTTCTGGAAAAGTGGAGAGCAGCCATGGTCCCAACAGCCATAGTCCCATTTTCCCAGTGTCTTGCAAAGACAACTAATACAGGTACCAGAATGATGGTTGGATCACGCGAGACGATGCGTGAGAGAAATGATCCGTTTATCTATTAAGCGGCACGGAGATGTGCCTGCGAGAGGAGTCCAAAACGCATACAACATGTAGTATACCTTCAACTAATTACCACGACGAATCCACAAACATATAATCGACGTAACTGAGCTGTGGTGCCTCAGAACTTCGACATACAATTAAACATACAAAACAACACGAAACACTTAAAACGACCAATTCTGTAATGCGCTATTGGAGAGCTAGCTAATACCAAAGTATTATGTTGGTTTTTATATATTTGAGTTGCTATTGCAAAAGTTAAGAATGGAAAGTAGAACGAATCACGTTGACCAATTAACCAAACATTTCCAACGGACGTTACGCCCGCCTTATGAAAGTAAAATAAAAACATTAGAAATCGATCAAGTTAATAAATCCTACTTTGTTTGTTAGCCCTTTTCTTATTTTTCGTAATCCGAATTGAGCAAACACATAGTAATATACAAATACTTATGATTTGAATATAAATAAATACAACGTACACATGTAGATATGTATGTCGACATTTATATATTTTTTTGAAAGAGACTGCATTTACAAGGTTACGAGTAAATGTGTCTAAAACAATACACACTGATGAGGAAGAAGTAAAAAATAATAATTAAAGCCGATATGAAAAATATGTGAAGTTGGTATTTTCACATATGTACTCGTAATTAATTTAAATTTATTAGAATATCCTGAATCCGAATCACCAAGATCTGTGATAAAACTATAAATTCATCAGACAGAAGGAACTAATTAATATTTGTAATAAATAAATAATTATTAGGCCGTAAGCAGCCCATAGAGGGCCAAGGCCTAGCTTCTTACAATTGTACATGTTGTGCTTGGTATACATTTCTGCATGTACAGAAGGGCAGATGGATTTTTGAGAAGCTTTCTCATGACAATTATACTCTTGAATGTTTGTCAGACACTCGGAGGGGGTGGGGTCGTGAAAAAACTTTTTTTTTTAATTCGAACTTGGAACCTCTTGCGCAGCAGTCCAACACTCTAACCACTGAGCCACGGCACCCACAATTGAAATTAATTCAAAAGCAAGGACATAATGTACTGTACCCTGTTTTCATATACAGGGGAACTCTTTTCCAAATTATTCCATTTTGGTTCAGGAGAAATAAAGGTGGCATTGCACATTTTACACCGTTTTTTATTTCCGATGAAGTCTAAAGAAGTAAAATTAATCAAATAAAATCAGAATTATAATGTTCCACCCATATTTACTAAAAAAAAAAAAAAACCAGTGAAAAATGCTACAATCCGCCTGGAGCGGATCGTATGATACCCTATCCCTATCTTATTTGGTCGTTTCAGTGGGCGGTGGAAAATGTATTCACAAAATTTTCTATTTTGCCCTATAAACTAATATTTTTACTCGAAAATTAATTTTAAAGTACACGCCCCTAAAAAGTGGGCGTGGCCATATACAATGTATAGACGATTTGTAGACTAAGTGGATATCTACATATTTGATCAAGTAAGTTTTTTCGAGTTTCATATGAAAATAGTGAAAAAGGTGATTTTTTTGAAAAGTGGGGGTGAAAGTGGGCGGATTTTAAAAATGTTTACACTTGTTCTGTCCCGATATCCAAAGACTTTGTATACAAAATTTCATTGTCCTAGCTCAAAATTGAAGGCCCAAAAACAGGTGACAGACGGACGGACGGACGGACCGACGGACATGTCTCAATCGAATCGGCTATTGATACTGATCATTTATATATGTATATACTTTATGGGGTCTGTCTGCAATATTTCTCTATGTTACAAACTTAATATACCCTTAGGATAGGGTATAAAAATGTTCACAGAATTAATACATATACCCTCAATATCTGTTTTGCTACTCAAAGGTAGTCTTGAAAGCGCATCGACTTAAGTAAGTTCTTTTAACTCTTATGTTTGATGCGGTAATCAAACATAGAAAGTCTTAAAGTCCACCTTTGAAGTCGAGCAACAGCCACAGATGATCTACCCTTTCTTGGGTTAAAAAATGCTACAATCCGCCTGGAGCGGATCATATGATACCCTATCCCTATCTTATTTGGTCGTTTCAGTGGGCGGTGGAAAATGTATTCACCAAATTTTCTATTTTGCCCTATAAACTTATATTTTTACTCGAAAAATAATTTTTGAAGTAAACGCCCCTAAAAAGTGGACGTGGCCATATACAATGTATAGACAATTTGTAGATTTATTGGATATCTACATATTTGATCAAGTAAGTTTTTTCGAGTTTCATATGAAAATAGTGAAAAAAGGTGATTTTTTTGAAAAGTGGGCGTGTCAGTGGGCGGATTTTAAAAATTTTTACACTTGTTCTGTCCCGATATACAAGGACTTCGTATACAAAATTTCATTGTCCTAGCTCAAAATTTAAGGCCCAAAAACAGGTGACAGACGGACGGACGAACGGACGGACCGACGGACATAGCTCAATCGACTCGGCTAGTGATCCTGATCATTTATATATATACTTTATGTGGTCTATCTTCAATATTTCTCTATGTTACAAACTATGTATCAAACTTAATATACCCTTAGGATAGGGTAAACAGCGCGATTTGACATTTGCTAGTGAACTGCGTGTCTGTGCTGTGGTACCAAACTTATCCGCTAGATTTTTCGTTTCATCTCTCAATAAGGGAACGAGTTAATGGAAAAACTTCAAAAAGTCGAAGTTCATTGTATACGGGACCCCACTTGAGAATTTATCAAACGACCCGAAGTTCACTGTCTAATTTAGTTCGTCATTGCTATTGCTTTACGTATAATTTATTCAATTTTTTTTCTTTTCAGGGGGTCACTGGGTCTTGCTGGCTTATAGCATTATATCTCTAAGGCACCACAACGCATTTTTAGTTCTTGTACCACTTCCTTTAGTTTTTTACATATTAACGCTACCATTTACGGATCCCAACGCATTCATAACATATGAAGAAAGAGGATGTTGATATGCAAATAATTAACTATAAGAAATGAAAATATTTAATTAATAAAAGCTAACGAAACACATGTATTTAACTTTGTGGCTTGTATGACTTGTAAGTATGACTGATTGAGATGTAAACTTATCTTCTATATATTTCTTTGCACAAAAAACTATAAAAGCTGGATAAATGAAACATTTATGGACAATGCGATTTTAGAGAAAACATAAGCGATTTTGGTAGAATGTCCATCCCATTTGGTCTAATGAAAGGTTTTGGTGCTCAAGTCTTGACCATTTCCACTCAATTCGCCCAGTTAGAAAATTAAATAATTCGCTCTGAAAGTACTTAGCATATTTCAGCATTAATCCCTTTTATCTTACCTCTTGGTGGTGTGGAAAAAGATAAATTTCTTTTATATGAAATAAAAATAAATGAAAATTTCAATCTAAAAAAATAAGACGGTAACCCTACAAGTATTCTTTCACATTTTTGCTAGTTTGAAATGATAATGCGGTAGCTCTGTAAGAGCTTTGGTAGAGAACGAATGAGAGACAAACATCCCTATCTTCCCTGTACTGACAATTTATGGTGGACAGAGTATAGAAAAGGAGTATCTACGACATCTATTACAGCTGCCACAAATGACTGCACATGTTAGGTCACAGATTCGTCATGAGAAATTGACTCTGATCAAGAGTTATTGATTTTAAGCGGATAAGTGATCGCCTGGCATCAGAGTCACAATCCAAAACATCAGTTGGTCAATGAAGAACCAACGCCCAAACCCAGTTTTGAAGATGTTGTTACCAGTGTTACCTCTGAAAAATATCGGGAAGGGTCTTGAAAAGAGTCGCTGCCGAAAAAAAGGGTCCCATATATATCGAAGAACCAAATTTGGTAATGTTTTCCTTATTTTCATGTAATTCATTTCTTAATAACAAAGTTAAGTTATTAATAAAAAAAACAACTAAATCAATTCGTTTTGGTAAAAAAGTTATCAAAAAAAAAAACAAGAAAAATAAAATTGTGATTTCAATTCAATAAAAATTGACTGTATTTACCTTTAATTCTTTGTAATCGAGTCCTAAACCATCTGTATTAAACATGGGTAGGAAGACACTCTTCTTATTCCTAATCTTGCAAATCATGGAAAACCGATAGAACAATTCACAATGTAATGCACAGAACAACAAAGAATTAGAACAATGGGATATCGTCCCAAATATGAGAAATATAAATATCAATGAAGTAAGAAAAGCATTTGGTCAAAGGGCCAGTAAATGTACAATATTGAAAGAAATACATGGTTAAATGAGGAATTAATGTGTCAATTCTGTAAAAATTCGTAAAAAGAGTCATATATTTCAAAAAGGGTCAAAATTCGATGATTTTCGAAAAGGGGGGTCCAAGGGTCTGTGTCATCAAAAAAGGGTCGATTTGCCCCTAAAGGGGACGATAGGTAACGCTGGTTGTTACACATTAATCATGTAAGAAAGATCATCTTAATTTTAGAAGTACCTACTCGTGTTTCCAAGTCTATATATATGGAACATTATAATATTATGAATTAAAAATAAAAAATAAAAAAAATACAGTAATGTCTCACTAATCCGAATCTCCATTTTTGTACGCTGTAATCCAAAGTCTAACGAAAAAAACATACCTACAAACCCATTGATTTTCACAGTAACTCACTCTCATCATTAATTTTTGCTTCGCGACTTCTTTTTTAACTTTTATGAAAATATACTATAACAGAGGGTTATCGAGACATTAAAGCTCTTAATAAAACAGAAAGTACCAAATTTCATTCTAGATTTGTTAAAAGAGATGGAGAGCCTGTTTTGATGATGTCTCTCGACTACGTAGTAAAGAGTAATGTCGTGTCTACATGCAATAGTGCTCACTCCTGCACTACTTTGATAAAGTTTAGGGGAGGGAATGAGTAAATTGAAACACTTTGTATTTATTGTGTGTTCTCTCGTCCAAGTACTCATTTTAATGCGCGAACTACCCTGCTCAACGATCGAACTAGTAATGATAAAATGGAATAGGGACGGAACATTTCGGTAATAGAACGCGACTCTCCTCGATTTTTATATTTTCTTCATGACTCTCCCCCTCTCTTTACCCCTCACTCTTCTTACCCACAAACTACATTAAAGCTTTTAATAAAACAAAAAGTACCAAATTTCATTCTAGATTTGTTAAAAGAGATGGAGAGCCTGTTTTGATGATGACTCTCGACTACGTAGTAAAGAGTAATGTCGTGTCTACATGCAATAGTGCTCACTCCTGCACTACTTTGATAAAGTTTAGGGGAGGGAATGGGTAAATTGAAACACTTTGTATTTATTGTGTGTTCTCTCGTCCAAGTACTCATTTTAATGCACGAACTACCCTGCTCAACGATCGAACTAGTAATGATAAAATGGAATAGGGACGGAACATTTCGGTAATAGAACGCGACTCTCCTCGATTTTTATATTTTCTTCATTACTCTCTTCCCTCTCTTTACCCCTCACTCTTCTTACCCACAAACTACCGACATAGCCAAGTTTTGAGTCAACATCTAAACAGGCTCATGGGTGGCTAAAAAAGTTATGAACAAAGTACTAGTCACACTGCCTGTAATCGTACACATGTGCAAGGAAGATGTCTGGCTGATGGTAAAAAGTGTTTGGCCTGTGGCAACTTTAATCATTTTGCTTCGGTATGTAGGAAAAATCGTAACGTGTGGTATAACGCTAAAAAAGTTAATAAGGATAAATTATGATTTTAATTCTAGTGAGTCTAATAAGTCGGTAGTTTATGTAATTGTGTTGCATTTTGGTCAAAACTCAAGAAATAGTTGGCATGAGTCATTAAAAATAGATAAACTGTGCAGTGGTGCTGAACATCATAACATACGATATAATGAATAGATTGAGACAAATTCCAAATATAAAGCCATCCACTGCAAAGCTAGAAGCATATGGGGGTATTCAAATATAGACCGGTGATTTTATTGCATTGCCAACAGAATACAATTATAAAAAGTTAGTAATATTAATTGACACTAGAAAAATTGCTTTCAGCGCCACTGACTTGAATTTTTATGCACCAGAGCCGCTCTTAAGTCACTGCTTATATCCTTCTTTTCTTTTGTTGTTGCTGCAAGGTTCTGGAAAAGTGGAGGGCAGCCATGGTCCCAACAGCCATAGTCCCATTTTCCCAGTGTCTTGCAAAGACAACTAATACAGGTACCAGAATGATGGTTGGATCACGCGAGACGATGCGTGAGAGAAATGATCCGTTTATCTATTAAGCGGCACGGAGATGTGCCTGCGAGAGGAGTCCAAAACGCATACAACATGTAGTATACCTTCAACTAATTACCACGACGAATCCACAAACATATAATCGACGTAACTGAGCTGTGGTGCCTCAGAACTTCGACATACAATTAAACATACAAAACAACACGAAACACTTAAAACGACCAATTCTGTAATGCGCTATTGGAGAGCTAGCTAATACCAAAGTATTATGTTGGTTTTTATATATTTGAGTTGCTATTGCAAAAGTTAAGAATGGAAAGTAGAACGAATCACGTTGACCAATTAACCAAACATTTCCAACGGACGTTACGCCCGCCTTATGAAAGTAAAATAAAAACATTAGAAATCGATCAAGTTAATAAATCCTACTTTGTTTGTTAGCCCTTTTCTTATTTTTCGTAATCCGAATTGAGCAAACACATAGTAATATACAAATACTTATGATTTGAATATAAATAAATACAACGTACACATGTAGATATGTATGTCGACATTTATATATTTTTTTGAAAGAGACTGCATTTACAAGGTTACGAGTAAATGTGTCTAAAACAATACACACTGATGAGGAAGAAGTAAAAAATAATAATTAAAGCCGATATGAAAAATATGTGAAGTTGGTATTTTCACATATGTACTTGTAATTAATTTAAATTTATTAGAATATCCTGAATCCGAATCACCAAGATCTGTGATAAAACTATAAATTCATCAGACAGAAGGAACTAATTAATATTTGTAATAAATAAATAATTATTAGGCCGTAAGCAGCCCATAGAGGGCCAAGGCCTAGCTTCTTACAATTGTACATGTTGTGCTTGGTATACATTTCTGCATGTACAGAAGGGCAGATGGATTTTTGAGAAGCTTTCTCATGACAATTATACTCTTGAATGTTTGTCAGACACTCGGAGGGGGTGGGGTCGTGAAAAAACTTTTTTTTTGAATTCGATTTCGGTTCAGGAGAAATAAAGGTGGCATTGCACATTTTACACCGTTTTTTATTTCCGATGAAGTCTAAAGAAGTAAAATTAATCAAATAAAATCAGAATTATAATGTTCCACCCATATTTACTAAAAAAAAAAAAAAACCAGTGAAAAATGCTAAAATCCGCCTGGAGCGGATCGTATGATACCCTATCCCTATCTTATTTGGTCGTTTCAGTGGGCGGTGGAAAATGTATTCACAAAATTTTCTATTTTGCCCTATAAACTAATATTTTTACTCGAAAATTAATTTTGAAGTACACGCCCCTAAAAAGTGGGCGTGGCCATATACAATGTATAGACGATTTGTAGACTAAGTGGATATCTACATATTTGATCAAGTAAGTTTTTTCGAGTTTCATATGAAAATAGTGAAAAAGGTGATTTTTTTTAAAAGTGGGGGTGAAAGTGGGCGGATTTTAAAATTTACACTTGTTCTGTCCCTATATCCAAAGACTTTGTATACAAAATTTCATTGTCCTAGCTCAAAATTGAAGGCCCAAAAACAGGTGACAGACGGACGGACGGACGGACCGACGGACATGTCTCAATCGAATCGGCTATTGATACTGATCATTTATATATATACTTTATGGGGTCTGTCTGCAATATTTCTCTATGTTACAAACTATGTATCAAACTTAATATACCCTTAGGATAGGGTATAAAAATGTTCACAGAATTAATACATATACCCTCAATATCTGTTTTGCTACTCAAAGGTAGTCTTGAAAGCGCATCGACTTAAGTAAGTTCTTTTAAATCTTATGTTTGATGCGGTAATCAAACATAGAAAGTCTTAAAGTCCACCTTTGAAGTCGAGCAACAGCCACAGATGATCTACCCTTTCTTGGGTTAAAAAATGCTACAATCCGCCTGGAGCGGATCATATGATACCCTATCCCTATCTTATTTGGTCGTTTCAGTGGGCGGTGGAAAATGTATTCACCAAATTTTCTATTTTGCCCTATAAACTTATATTTTTACTCGAAAAATAATTTTTGAAGTAAACGCCCCTAAAAAGTGGACGTGGCCATATACAATGTATAGACAATTTGTAGATTTATTGGATATCTACATATTTGATCAAGTAAGTTTTTTCGAGTTTCATATGAAAATAGTGAAAAAAGGTGATTTTTTTGAAAAGTGGGCGTGACAGTGGGCGGATTTTAAAAATGTTTACACTTGTTCTGTCCCGATATACAAGGACTTCGTATACAAAATTTCATTGTCCTAGCTCAAAATTTAAGGCCCAAAAACAGGTGACAGACGGACGGACGAACGGACGGACGGACGGACATAGCTCAATCGACTCGGCTAGTGATCCTGATCATTTATATATATACTTTATGTGGTCTATCTTCAATATTTCTCTATGATATATCGATTCTTCAGAATTAAACAAGATACAGACAACTCAACATTAAGAGAGATAAAAGCTGGTGTACCGCAAGGCAGTGTTTTAGGGCCAGTGCTATACCTTCTATTCACTTGCGATCTGCCTGAAAGCGGAGAAACCACTATAGCAACTTTAGCAGATGACACTGCTGTACTTGCTGTAGGAGAAACTGTTGAAATAGCAACAAAAAAGCTCCAAACAGCAATAAACCGTATCTCAGAATGGACTAAAAAGTGGCAGATTAGATTAAATGACCTTAAGTCAGTCCATATTAATTTTACGTAACAAAAAAGGTACCACATATTCCAGTCTACATTATCAACAATGTAGTGGAATATTCAAACACAGCCAAATATCAAGGCATGACTCTAGACGCTAAACTGCGTAGGAAAGCGCATGTAAAGAAAAAAAAAGATGAATTGAACATGCGATACAGTAAAATGTATTGGCTTATTGGGAGATATTCTTCCCTGTCCAACTACAATAAGTTATTGCTATACAAGAAAATTCTCAAACCGGTATGGACCTGTGGTCTCCAGTTGTGGGCATGCACATGCCAAACAAATTTACAAAAAATTCTGGTCTTCCAAAATAAAGTACTAAGGAATCAAAGCACCTTGGTAATACGTAATAGAGATCTAAAAATCGAAATGGTTGAAGACGAAATTAAAAAAGTTGCTCAAATGCACAGACGTAGGCTTCTCAACCAAGTTAGCTTAGAAATAACCGAATTATTAAATACAGACCATGTAATCAGGAGATTAAGGCGGATAAAACCGCTTGATCTATAAAAATTAGCTAAGAATAGAAATTAGGTTATATTTTCTACCAAAAAAGGTCAGAAATCCGACAACCGCCGGATTTCTCTTTTAAATTCTCAAACAATTCAAAAACCAGTGAAAAAATGCTGCAATCCGCCTGGAGCGGATCGTATGATACCCTATTACTATCTTATTTGGTCGTGAAAATTTATCCACAAAATTTTTTATTTTGCCCTATGAACTAATATTTTTACTCGAAAATTAATTTTTGAAGTAAACGCCCCTAAAAAGTAGGCGTGGCCATATACAACGTATAGACGATTTGTAGATTAAGTGGATATCTACATATTTGCTGAAGTAAGTTTTTTCGAGTTTCATATGAAAATAGTGAAAAAAGTGAGTTTTTTGAAAAGTGGGCGTGTCAGTGGGCGGATTTTAAAAAAATTTACACTTGTATTGCTTACTTTTCCAAAGACCTCGTATACAAAATTTCGTCAACCTAGCTCAAAATTTAAGGCCCAAAAACTGGTGACACACAGACGGACGGACGGACGGACGGACATAGCTCAATCGACTCGGCTATTGATGCTGATCATTTATATATATACTTTATTGGGTCTATCTGTAATATTTCCCTACGTTACAAACTATGTATCAAACTTAATATACCCTTAGGATAGGGTATAATAAATTGCTGATTAGTTGAACAACAAGGTGCAATCACATTCGGGGATGACGAATGTCAGTCCCCCAGGGAGGTTTTTTAGATGGGTTAAAGTCCCTCACTATTGCAGAAGCATCCTTCGCGTTCAAGCTCTGCAATATTGGCCGACTTATAGAAATAAGATACCGGATCTGATCGATTTCTTTGTTGTAAAAGGAATACAAAAGAAAACGCAACTTTATAAAAGTTGAAGAATGCTTTGACCTCTCCTCTGATCATTCTCCAATCATTATGACCGTAAGCGAAGCTCTAATTAAAAAAGAAAGAATGGTCAGATTAACCAGCGCGAGAACTATTTGGGTTCGCTTCAAAAAAGATATAGAAAAAAATATCGATCTGAGGGTATCTCTTAAAACACCGTATGAACTTGAAATATAAGTTGATCGGTTCGTTGAAATCTTACAAAATCTCACACCTTAATCGTGACCTTTTGCTTATCCTTGAAAGCTTATCGGCAGAAATAGATTCGAATTATTCGCTTTGGAAAGCTATAAAAGGTATTAAAAAGCCTACAATACAAACCGCACCAATCAGGAAAAATCAATACGTATGGGCCAGGCATGATAAAGAAAAAGCACAAATTTTCGCAACGCATTTGGAAGATACTTTTAAGCCATTTGATGGACAAGCTCTTGTTCAAGATGCAAATACGTCGGATATAGACAATATTGCAATAAGAACTGCAACACTAACCGAACTTAAGGAAGAAATAAAGCAACTCAAACCCAGAAAGCTCCTGGGTACGACTTAATCACGGGAGAGGTTCTTAAGGCTTCTTATTATAAACGCCGTGCTTAGACTTGAACATATTCCCAGCCAATGGAAAGTTGCGGAAGTGATAATGGTTCTTAAGCCCGGTAAACCACCAAATGAAAAATCGACATATATACCAATTTCACTTCTTCCAATTATATCCAAAGTATTCGAGAGAATATTCATTAGACGAATACAGCCGATAATAGAAGAAAAGCATCACAATCCCGGATCATCAATTCGGATTCAGAAGTAAGCATTCTACAGTGAGCAAGTACATAGAATAACAGATGTAATCAAAAGATCTCTTGAAGAAAAAATGATTTGTTCAAGTGTATTTCTTGACGTTTCTCAAGCTTTTGACAAGGTCTGGCACGAAGGCTTAAAATTTAAATTACGAAAAGTTTTGCCAGAGCACTTATATAATATTCTAAGAAACTACCTTTCGAATAGAGTATTCCGTGTCAAATGTGGAAATGAATATTCGGTTTTTAAGGAAATAATGGCTGGGGTGCCGCAAGAAAGTGTTCTTGGTCCACTTTTATATCTATTATACACTCGCGATACACCGCAAGCGGAAGAAACGAAGAGTAAATGAATGGACAAAGGTTTGGCGAATCGCACTCAATGAGACCAAATCTGTGCATGTAAATTTTACTAATAAGAAAATAATTAATTTTCTGATTTTTAGTGTTCCGGACCTTAAAAGGTAATAATACGGTGCCTGTCTGTCCGTCTGTCCGTCAGTCTGTCACAGCCCTGTAACTTTTAAACCGTTAGACATAGAGAGCTGAAACTTTCGCTATGTATACATTATGTGGAAGCCTGCACAAGATGGCGGCAATGAATTGCTTTTTGGGAGCCCTTTTTTGGGCACCTTGTATGAAAGGCAAAAAAAAATTATTTTGTTCCCCATCATGTGGGATATCAAATTAAAGAGAATTTTGCAAGGGCTCCATATATGTAAGAACAATTTTTTTCTGACAAAATTTGTTGAACAAAAAAGCTTGCCAAACAATTGAAAAATGTGGTCCCCCCCCCCCCATAGCGGCCAGACCATAAATGCTAAAAATATGAAGAAAATTGGAGATACGTAGAATTTTGTGTAGATTGTAAAAACAATACGAAAATTCCTGTATTTTATATATTTTCTGAGAAAAATTAAAAAAAAATGGGGTATCTAGTTACCCCACTGTATCTCCCCCAGTTTTTATGTTATCCAAATAATTTTTACAGTAGATCATTTTGATACTACGATTTGCTCAAGTTTCAAGTTTCATCCAAATCTGTTAAGTAGTTCCCGAGTTACAGATTTTAGAAGAGCGCATGGACTTCTCTACAACCTCTTCTCTTGCTGCTACTGCATTCCATTTCGATTTTTGAAAAAACTAAGTAATTTGCACGAATGGATCGTATATGTTAGCTCTATGCTACTTTTGAAAACCTTATAAGTTTAAAAAACTAAAATTTTTTTTAATTTTTTATTTTTTTTTCAAAAATAATTTTTCGTAAATTTTTTAAACTCTAAATGCTGTATTCCTTCGCATGTCAAGTATTGCCAGTGTTTTACTTTACTTAAACCATTTAACAAGCAAAGTACCGTTACATGCATTTTTATCCAAAAGCTTGGTACGCCATGTTTTATATTGAAAGTGTAAGTTAAAATGGACTGGAATCTCAGCTCAGTATTTCTATGATATACCTACGTACAAGACATTACATTATTCATATCAAAACCAGTATTAGGCGTACCTATGCAGGATATGAATAAATTGCCTTCTATTTTTTTTTTTTTTTTGTATGGGGGTTCGCTGGAAGGGAAAATCATCGAAAGACATTGCACAGCTAGAACGCGAGGGATGCTTCTGCAATAGTGAGGGACTTTAACCCATCTAAAAAACCTCCCTGGGGACTAACTTTCGTCATCCCGAATGGAATTGCACCTTGTTGTTCAACTAATCAGCAATTTATTATACCCTATCCTAAGGGTATATTAAGTTTGATACATAGTTTGTAACGTAGAGAAATATTACAGATAGACCCAATAAAGTATATATATAAATGATCAGCATCAATAGCCGAGTCGATTGAGCTATGTCCGTCCGTCCGTCCGTCCGTCTGTGTGTCACCAGTTTTTGGGCCTTAAATTTTGAGCTAGGTTGACGAAATTTTGTATACGAGATCTTTGGAAAAGTAAGCAATACAAGTATAACAATTTTTAAAATCCGCCCACTTTTCAAAAAACTCACTTTTTTTCACTATTTTCATATGAAACTCGAAAAAACTTACTTGAGCAAATATGTAGATATCCACTTAATCTACAAATCGTCTATACGTTGTATATGGCCACGCCCACTTTTTAGGGGCGTTTACTTCAAAAATTAATTTTCGAGTAAAAATATTAGTTCATAGGGCAAAATAAAAAATTTTGTGGATAAATTTTCACGACCAAATAAGATAGTAATAGGGTATCATACGATCCGCTCCAGGCGGATTGTAGCATTTTTTCACTGGTTTTTGAATTGTTTGAGAATTTAAAAGAGAAATCCGCCGGTTGTCGGATTTCTGACCTTTTTTGGTAGAAAATATAACCTAATTTCTATTCTTAGCTAATTTTTATAGATCAAGCGGTTTTATCCGCCTTAATCTCCTGATTACATGGTCTGTATTTAATAATTCGGTTATTTCTAAGCTAACGTGGTTGAGAAGCCTACGTCTGTGCATTTGAGCAACTTTTTTAATTTCGTCTTCAACCATTTCGATATTTAGATCTCTATGAAGATCAGCGTTACGTATATACCAAGGTGCATTGACTATGTTCCTTAGTACTTTATTTTGGAAGACCTGAATTTTTTGTAAATTTGTTTGGCATGTGCATGCCCATAACTGGAGACCATAGGTCCATACCGGTTTTAGAATTTGCTTGTATAGCAATAACTTATTGTAGTTGGACAGGGAAGAATATCTCCCAATAAGCCAATACATTTTACTGTATCGCATGTTCAACTCATCTTTTTTTTTTTCTTTACATGCGCTTTCCAACGCAGTTTAGCGTCTAGAGTCATGCCTAGATATTTGGCTGTGTTTGAATATTCCACTACATTGTTGTTAATGTAGACTGGAATATGTGGTACGTTTTTATACGTAAAATTAATATGGACTGACTTAAGGTCATTTAATCTAATCTGCCACTTTTTAGTCCATTCTGAGATACGGTTTATTGCTATTTGGAGCTTTTTTGTTGCTATTTCAACAGTTTCTCCTACAGCAAGTACAGCAGTGTCATCTGCAAAAGTTGCTATAGTGGTTTCTCCGCTTTCAGGCAGATCGCAAGTGAATAGAAGGTATAGCATTTTCTCTAAAACTCTGCCTTGCGGCACACCAGCTTTTATCTCTCTTAATGTTGAGTATTCTGTATCTTGTTTAATTCTGAAGAATCGATCTGATATATAAGACTCCAGAATTGTCGAATACTGCATCGGCAGTTGTTTTTGTAATTTGTGTATCAGTCCTTTGTGCCAGACTTTATCGAAAGCTTGTGCTATATCAAGAAATATTGTAGAGCACACATTTTTCTCTTCAAATGCTTTTTCGATCTTATCTGTGATTCTATGCACTTGGTCAATCGTAGAGTGCTTATTTCTAAATCCAAATTGGTGATTTGGGACTAGCGATTTTTCATAGATTATTTTTTGCAGGCGTTTTACCAGCATTTTTTCAAATAGCTTTGACAATATTGGTAGTATAGATATTGGGCGATATGAGGTTACTTCGCTTGGTGGTTTGCCTGGTTTTGGGATCATTATTACCTCCGCGACCTTCCACATGCTTGGCACATATCTCAGCTTAAATGCAGCATTTATAATCTGCGCTAGTTTTTTTAAACCTTTTTGTGGGAATTGTTTTAAGATTTCCCCTGTAATTAAATCAAACCCTGGGGCCTTTTTTATATTTATATTTTCTTTAATTTCTTTGGCAAGTTCTTTAGCTGTTACCGATCGAATTGGTCGATCTTCTTCGCATCTTTCTTCGATTCCTTGGTAACTTTTATCTTCATAGGGTTTGAAGACGTCCTCAAGATACTCTGCAAAAGTGTTTGCTTTCTCTTGGCTGCTTTTTGCCCAGTTACCTTCTTTGGTTTTTACTGGAGGAATATGGGCAATTGGTCGGTTCATTTTCTTTGTTGCCTTCCAGAGCAAGTAGTCGGTACTAGCATCATTTGTGAGACTGCTAAGGTAAGTTTTTAAAGACTCATTCTTGAATTCTTTTATAGAATTTCTGAGCTTATTATTTAAGTTGTTTAGTATGGTTTTGTCGCTTGGCACCCTTGTCTGTTGCCAACGCTTTCTAGCTTTCCTTTTTCGTGTAATGATTTCACATATTTCGCGAGGGTAAGAGTTTTGCTTAGTCTTTTTTGTTGTTTTAGGAGTTGCTGCCCATGCAGCATTTTGTATGTTCAGTGTTAGTATTTGCACTGCTTTTTCTAGTTGGTCTACTGTTTGTATACCTGATGATAGTTGGATACTTTCTTCCAACATCTGTCTAAAGTAGTTCCAATCAGTCAGTCTATTAACAAGTTTTGGATTTTGTTCTTTTATAATTATTTTATCGCCAAGTGTAAGAAGGACTGAGGAGTGATCTGATTGAAGATCAGGGCCTTCTTCCACATTTATTTTATTTGAGGATATATTTTTAGATATGAAGATGTCGACAAGATCTGGGGTTTTATTCCTATCTGTTGGCCAATAGGTAGGTTTTCCCGTCGAGTGGTATTTCGCGCCATCTTCTTTAATACATTCAAAAAGTTCTCTGCCTCTAGTGTTTGTTAGTCTAGATCCCCAATATTTATTCTTGGCATTAAAATCCCCTCCCACGATTAATCTACTGTGAAATATGCGGAAAAGATTTTTAAAATCACTCGTCTTTATCCTATAGCTAGGAGAGCAATATACTGATGCAACGGATAGTTGGCCATTGCTTGTTTTTATGCAAATGGAAATTCCTTGGATGGCACATGATTGGAATTTAGCGTCTAAATGGTGTTGAATCGTATTCTTTATTACCACTGCAGCCCCGCCTTTTGCGCAGTTATGTGGATGTGGGGAGTGATATAATATATATCCCTTCAGTTTAGGGTCGGAATTTAATTTGAAGTGCGTCTCTGAAATAAGACATATGTCTATCTGGTTTATATCGAGAATCACTTGTATCTCATCTTTTCGATTCTCGAAACCATTAGCATTCCATTCTAGAATTTTGATTTTATTCATCATGTTTGTCTTTTTGGTACAGCTCTTTTATTGCTGTTCTGTCTCTCTAGTAAAGATATTCTATCTAATATCATTTTATTGTTTTTTTCCATGGAATCAATCCTATTTAGGACTTGTTTCATGAGGGTTTCCATTGCAGTGTGTGGCTCTGTTTTGCTTTTTACGGCTTTCTCTGCTGGTATTTGTATTGTTTTTGATGCTGCATGAGCATATGTCATTTTAGGGCCCGCTGTCTTTGGTATTGCGTCCTTTTTGATGATCACTTGATCTTTCGCTTTTTCTTTTTGTGGGCTCTTTTGTGAGTCCTTTTTGGCCTTTTGGGCTTCCTTAGGAGCTTTTAAG
Organism: Chalcosyrphus nemorum; assembly: GCA_949716465.1. Classification (NCBI taxonomy): domain Eukaryota; kingdom Metazoa; phylum Arthropoda; class Insecta; order Diptera; family Syrphidae; genus Chalcosyrphus; species Chalcosyrphus nemorum. The sequence continues at coordinate 52,092,694 of OX454333.1, read as the reverse complement.
TGCTTTTTTTTGCTTTTTATCTTTTTTTAGTTGCATTTCTTTTGCAACTAAGCATCCTCTATAGTTAGCAGGATGGCTTTCATTGCAGTTTACACACTTAATGTGTTCGTCCTTTTTCTTCACACATTCTTTGGTGTGGTGACTTCCTGCACACTTTACACATCTTGGGTTTGAGCTGCAGTATTTTTGTGTATGCCCGTACCTTTGACAATTTTTGCATTGGGGCACTAACTTGGATTTACGTAAAGTATGAATCTCAACTTTCATCCCAAGTATGTTTTTAATGCCATATATTTTTTCTTTGTCTTCGTCATGTTCGAAACTGAGCATAAACATTGGAAGCGGTACTTTGCTTTTAAATTTTAGCATATTTACGACTTCCAGTATTTTAAAACCTCTATGGCCTAATTCGTTTTTAATGCTTTCCGGTGAGCATGAAAAATGCAGTTTTTTTACTACTACTTTAATTGGTCTGGTTTGCTTATTCTCATAAGAATACCATTGCACTTTTTTTTGGTTTAGTATTTTAGTCAGAATTCTGTATCCCTCTTCTTCATCGACATTCATTTTGATGTCATTTTTGTTTATTAATGCTGTAGAGGCTTTAATTTTATTTTCATCCAATAATTTGACCAAGCTTTCATACTTATTGACTTGTAGTGCAATAATTGGTGGAGGTTTGGATGGATTGTGTATTTTATTTTCTTTGTTTGAAGCATACACTGTGATTGTGCAGCTTTCTTTTGGCGATGAATTTTTTGGGGATGTACTCATTTTTCTTTTCTTATTTTGGTTCCCCATATGGCGATGTTGTCCCTCTGTCTCTTTTTCGAGTTCTTCTTCATCTGTTGAGAACTCTGCAGGTTGGACATTTACTTTTTTTTGGTTGTTGATTTCATCTTTCAACATTTGCAACTCTTGCTTAAGATTGTTTAATTCCTTAAGTAGTGACTCATTGAGTTGCTTAAACCCATCTCTTTCTTCGCAGGCTTCTAAATATTTAGCCTTGAATATTTTTTCATTTTTATTTTCTTCATTTTTCGATGGGGGTGTTCTTTCTACCCTTTTACTTCGTCCAAAAGGGTCATTCCTCAGCAACAAATGGTCCCCCCCAGAATCCAAGGGACCAACCTCCAAAGAGGGTGGATTTACCAGTGTACCTGGCCTACCACCTGGGGTAATTATATCTTTCGTTTTGTTCATTGTATAATAATTTATTTTTTAACTTTTGAGAAAAGTTTAAACTTTTACGTATACAGCCGCTCCTGACACGGAGAACAGACGCTGACCATCGAGCCGCGCAATATGGGTCAGACGCTTCTGGGTTTTTAGACTAGGGTCCACGGGGTCGTTACACCCGTTACCTCTCTCTACGGAGAAGTACCCTTGCGGGTGATTTAATGACAATATAAAATTTTTTTTTTTTTTTTTTTTTTTTTCCGAGGGTAGGTGAAAATCTTCAAAAAGACACTATGAGGATCGCCAGCGCGTGCTCATAGTAGAGTGGGATTCTTACCCACTAAAAAAACCTCCCTTCAACAAACTATTGTATTTGTTGGTTTTTATTGTTACTACAACTAAGTGTTCGACTTATCAAGCAGTTTTCTTCTCACGAAATAAGAACATTTGGCAGGTTAGCTTCCCATTAGAAACTCCTGCTAGTTCCGCAGTTTAGACGCGGTTACTTATCGCGCCAGGTCTAGAGGTTTAGTTCTTTGAAGACGGCGCAGTAGATTACTTTCATCCAAAACTTGAAGGACTGTGACATTAACGTGACTTTCTAGTCGAATTTTATGCTTTCTCGCGTAGTTTCTAATTTCATCTACGATTGTTTTAATGCCGAGATCTCTGTGGATATCGTTATTTCTAATATACCATGGCGCATTAGCAATTCCTCTTAGCACTTTGTTTTCAAAGGTTTGTAGAATGTTTATATTACTTATTTTGGTACAACCCCAGAGTTGTATACCATAAGTCCATACTGGTTTTAGCACTTGCTTGTACAAAAGCAGTTTGTTCTCTATATTAAGTTTGGAATATTTTCCAAGTAACCAATACATATCTCTATATTTATTTTCTAGTTCTTTGCGTTTTTTCTTTACATGCGATTTCCATTTAAGCTTTGCATCAAGTGTCATTCCAAGGTATTTAGCCTCGTTTGCGAACGGAATTTGAACCGAGTTCGAAAAAATCGGCAAATAATTGATTTTCTTATTAGTAAAATTTACATGCACAGATTTGGTCTCATTAAGTGTCCATTCATTTACTTTGTCCATTCATTTACTCTATCCAATGCCTCTTGCAATTTTTCGGTAGTCTCTTCGACCGTTTTACCTACTGCCAATATAGCAGTATCATCGGCGAAAGTGGCTAACTTCGTTCCTTCCACTTGCGGTATATCACGAGTGTATAGTAGATATAAAAGTGGACCAAGAACACTTCCTTGCGGCACCCCAGCCATTATTTCCTTAAAATCCGAATATTCATTTCCACATTTGACACGGAATACTCTATTCGTAAGGTAGTTTCTTAGAATATTATATAAGTGTTCTGGCAAAACTTGTCGTAATTTCAATTTTAAGCCTTCGTGCCAGACCTTGTCAAAAGCTTGAGATACGTCAAGAAATACGCTTGAACAAATCTTTTTTTCTTCAAGAGATCTTTCGATTACATCTGTTATTCTATGAACTTGTTCAACTGTAGAATGCTTACTTCTGAATCCGAATTGATGATCCGGGATGAGATGCTTTTCTTCTATTATCGGCTGTATTCTTCTAATCAAAATTCTCTCGAATACTTTAGATATAATTGGAACAAGTGAAATTGGTCTATATGACGATTTTTCAGTTGGTGGTTTACCGGGCTTAAGAACCATTAACACTTCCGCTACTTTCCATTGGCTGGGAATATGTTCAAGTCTAAACGCGGCGTTTATAATAAAGAGAAGCTTAATTAAAGCTTTTCTTGGCAGTGCCTTAAGAACCTCTCCCGTGATTAAGTCGTATCCAGGAGCTTTCTTGGGTTTGAGTTTCTTAATTTCGTCCTTAAGTTCGGTTAGTGTTGCATATCTTATTGCAATATTGTCTATATCCGACGTATTTGCATCTTGAGCAAGAGCTTGTCCGTCAAATGGCTTAAAAGTATCTTCCAAATGCATTGCAAAAATTTGTGCTTTCTCTTTATCATGCCTGGCCCATTCGTATTGATTTTTCCTGATTGGTGCGGTTTGTATTATAGGCTTTTTAATACCCTTTATAGCTTTCCAAAGCGAATAATTCGAATCTTTTTCTGCCGATAAGCTTTCAAGGTAAGTTTCTATTTCTTTGTTTTTTAGATCTTTAATAGCCTTTTTTAGTGAGTTGCACAACCGATTAAGGTGTGATTTATGCTGCGGAGCCCGACTTTGTTGCCATTTCTTACGCGCTTTTCTCTTTTCTTTAATCATCTCTTGTATTTCCACGGGATAAGTTTGAACATTACTGACCGGCATTTTCTTTTGCTTTGGAGTATTTTTCCACGCGGCACTTTGTAAGATATCAACGAACCGATCAACTTCTATTTCAAGTTCATACGGTGTTTTAAGAGATACCCTCAGATCGATATTTACTTCTATATCTTTTTTGAAGTTACTCCAATTAGTTCTCGCGCTGGTTAATCTGGCCACTCTTTCTTTTTTAATTAGAGCTTCGCTTACGGTCATAATGATTGGAGAATGATCAGAGGAGAGGTCAAAGCTTTCTTCAACTTTTATAAAGTTGCCTGATATTCCTTTAACAACAAAGAAATCGATCAGATCCGGTATCTTATTTCTATCAGTCGGCCAATATGTTGGTTTACCCGTCGAGTGAAAATTGCAACCGTTTTGCATACCCGCATTATAGAGCACCCTACCTTTCTGATAGGCGTGCCTTGAACCCCAGAAAGGGTGTTTCGCGTTGAAGTCGCCACCAATAATAAAATTTGGTTTAAGGAAGTTAAAAATGTTTGTGAAATCTCTTTCCTCAACCTTACAGCGCGATGGGCAATATATAGACGAAACAGTGAATGTGAAATGTCTATTTCTAACGCGAACCGTGCTTACTTGCATTGATTCTAATTCAATTTTTACTTCTGCTGAGTGTTCAATACATTCTTTTATAAACAAAGATGATCCGCCTCTGGCCCTTTCCGATGGGTGGAAAGCGTGGTACACGTTATATCCCCTTATATTGACGCACGATAATTTTGTCAGATGGGTTTCACAGACCAGGCAAATATCAATATCTTTTTCTCGTATAAATATTTCTAACTCGTCGAGTCTTTGAATGAGCCCGTTGGCGTTCCATGTAACAATTTTAAGCGTTTCTTTCATATTCTGTTTTGATTACGCGTGTTCTGTATGCTATTTTCAAGAGCAACTATTCTTTCGAAAACTAATTTATTAGTTTTGCATTGCTCTTCGAGCTTTGCAAGAATTATGGAAAGCACGTGGGATACAGGGTCTTGTGTACTGTCCCTTTCATTGTTTTCCAATGTCACAACTCGCCCGGAAGTATTTACGTTACTGTTACGATGGTTTTTCGCGCTGGGTACCCGTGAGTTCTCAGTCATGTATGTCACCGCTTGGGCATAAGACTGCACGCCAGTGTTCGATGAACTTGATTCTGACACATTTTCTGTGCTAGTTTTAGGTTTTTTTTTATTTACCGGCTTTAAGTCAGTATTGGTGGATTTTATATTTATCGCTGCTTTTTTGGTAGCAGTTTTGGATATACTTTGTTTCGCATTTCGCATGGAATTTTTAAGCGTTTTTTGGAGCTCTTTCGCTACTTCGCAACCCCGATAGTTCGCTGGATGCTTTCCTTGGCAGTTTATACAAGTTGCTGGCGTCTGCTTATTTGTTCGACACTCTTCCGATAGATGTTTACCTGCGCATTTCACGCAACGCGGTTCTTTCTGGCAGTAAGTCTGCGTATGGTTGAATCCTTGGCAACGCTTACACTGCGGGATCGACCTGGAGTTCTTACGCATAGGTTCGATTTTGACCACGATGTTAAGAATAGACTTAATACCATATATTAAATCCTTTTTTTCGTCTTTATCAAAGCTTAGCATAAATAGTGGAAGTCCACGCTTAACTAATTTATCCTGATCGCCCTCAGACTGCTGCTTTTCCTTTTTGATAATATTAACGGCATCTAGAATGTTAAAGCCTTTGTCTTTAAGGTCGTTCATAATATCTTCCTTAGTGCACGAGGGGTGAAGTCCCCTTGCTATTACACGCATTGGTCTTTCTGACTTGTTTTCATAAGTATACCACTGAATTTTTTCGGTATTCAATTTACGGGATACTGCTCGGTAACCTTCGGCATCATCAATGTTAATTTTCCACATATTGTTACGGAAAGACGTGACCTTAAACTGTGATGTCACAGTACTTTTAAGGAGGCAGTGTAACTTATTATAGTCCGTAATTCCAATGACGTTAATCGGTGGCGGAGGACGTGGTTTCTTTTGATAATGATTTTCTGGCAAAATTTTGTTTTTTTCATATTTTTGTGGCTCGACTTCAGGTGAGGAACCTGCTTTGCGTTTTTTGCTAGGTCTTTTCTTTTCGATCCAGTTCGTTTCCCGTGCTAGCTCTTCTTCATCAGTATGGTATTCATGACTAGATGAGCGGTGTGGGCTATCTGCATTTTCCTTTTGTGGACACGTGTTTCTTAAGGCATTATTTTCTTTCCTTAATAAGTCTAACTCTTTCTTAAGCTCTCGGTAGAGCAGTTCCATTTCGGTAAGCTTGGTACGGAGTTCGCCGTTTTCCTCCTCAACGCTTTTAATTTTCACAATATAAAATGTCCGGAACACTATTGCACGAGGCTCTCCTCGCACTTGCCCAATTTTTTTTTCGAACTCGGTTCAAATTCCGTTCGCAAACGAGGCTAAATACCTTGGAATGACACTTGATGCAAAGCTAAAATGGAAATCGCATGTAAAGATAAAACGCAAAGAACTAGAAAATAAATATAGAGATATGTATTGGTTACTTGGAAAATATTCCAAACTTAATATAGAGTGCTAAAACCAGTATGGACTTATGGTATACAACTCTGGGGTTGTACCAAAATAAGTAATATAAATATTCTACCAGCTTTTGAAAAAAAAAAGTGCTAAGAGGAATTGTTAATGCGCCTTGGTATATTAGAAATAACGATATCCACAGAGATCTCGGCATTAAAACAATCGTAGATGAAATTAGAAACTACGAGAGAAAGCATAAAATTCGACTAGAAAGTCATGTTAATATCACAGTCCTTCAAGTTTTGGATGAAAGTAATCTATTTCGCCGTCTTCAAAGAACTAAACCTCTAGACCTGGCGCGATAAGGAACCGCGTTTAAACTGCGGAACTAGCAGGAGTTTTATGTTCTTATTTCGTAAGAAGAAACTTACTTACTTACTTAAAGGGCTCCCGACCCTTGTAGAGTCCCTGCCTGAGACATCGTTACCTTCCATTCTCTGCGGTCCCGAGCACACTGCTTCCAGTTGTGAAGACCAAGTTTTCTGGCATCCGCGACAGCTTGGTCTTTGTACCGGAGGTTCGGTCTTCTTCACCGTCTCGAACCTGGGGGCTGGGATTGGAAGATCTTCTTGGCTGGAGCATTGTTGTCCATTCGCTCGATGTTGCCGAGCCAATGTAGTCTGCGTATCTTGGCTTTTTGGACTACATCCACATCCTGGTACAGCTCATAGAGTTCGCGGTTGTACCTTCTCCTCCATTCGCCCTCCTCGCATAGGGGACCTAATATCCGACGGAGTATTTTACGCTCGAAGGTGCCCAATATTTGCTCAGCTTTCTTACTTATCGTCCAGCACTCGGCTCCATACAGCAGGACTGGTAAGATGAGCGTTCTGTAGAGCATTAATTTGGTCCGCCGAGTTAGGAGTTTTCAACCCAGTTGTTTCGCCAAACCGAAGTAGCAGCGGTTTGCTAGGGTTATTCTTCGTCGGATCTCTACAAAGGTGTCATTTGTAGGATTAATATTTGTTCCGAGGTAGGCGAACTCCTTAACTACCTCGAAATTATAGCTATCAACAGTGACGTTCTGCCCAATGTTTTGGACAGATAAATTTTTGTTTGTTGATAACATATACTTTGTCTTGTCCTCATTTACTTCAAGACCAACTCGTTTCGCCTGCTCACCAATAGCCGTAAATGCCTCTACGACGGCTTGTCGGGATCTTCCGATGATGTCAATATCGTCTGCGTATCCCAGCAGTTGGACGGATTTGTGAAAGATAGTGCCTTCCGTGTTGACACCTGCCCTGCGCACTATCTGCTCCAACACGATATTGAAGAAATCACATGACAGCGCATCTCCTTGCCTGAATCCGGTGCACGTTTGGAAGAGTTCCGAAGAGTTTTTTCCAAATTGCACAGAGCATCGCGTGTTTTCCAGCGTTACGCGACACATCTGGATGAGTTTTGTCGGTATCCCGAATTGGGCCATCGCCTGACGATGAATGCTGTCATAGGCGGTTTTAAAGTCGATGAAAAGGTGGTGGGTTTCGACTTTAGATTCGTTGGTCTTTTCCAGGATTTGTCTGAGTGTGAAAATTTGGTCTATTGTCGATCTGACGGGCCGGAAGCCACACTGGTACGTGGCGATTAGTGTGTTGCAGAAAAGTTTTCGACGTTCACACAATACGTTGGATAGGATCTTATGTGCCACACTTAACAGGGATATGCGTCAGTAGTTCTTACAAGACATAGGATCGCCTTTTTTGAAGATGGGGCATATAGAGCTGATACTCCAGTCGTCGGGCATGCGCTCCTCCACCCATACTTGGTTGATGACTTGATGCATGCACCCTACCAAGACATCACCTCCGTATTTAAAGAGTTCAGCTGGAAGCCCATCAGACCCAGCGGCTTTGTTGTTCTTCAATTTTCTGATGGCTACATTAACTTCTTCAATACTGGGTGGAGGCGTTGGTTCTTCATTGACTGGAGGTGGGTTCTCTTCTTGCCTTATCACTCTCTCTATTTGCTGCCCGTTAAGCAACTGCTGGAAGTGTGGCTTAAACACATCAACAATTCCCTGTGCATCGGTGACTAGGTTGCCTTCGCCATTTCGAAGAGCCATTTATCGAGCTCGCAAGACTCCTCGATATCCTTGAGCTGTGAAACTGCGTGGTTCCTTTTCTTTTTACGCAGGATTCTCTTTTCTTCCCTTCTTCTGGTCCGATACTCCTCTCTCGCTGCTCTTGTTTTGCGCTGCAGGGCTTTCTTGTGTGCATCTTCTCTCACCCTCTTCCGCTGCACGCACTCATCATTATACCAAGGGCTCCTCCTTGGAAGTGGTTGGTAGCCAAGGGTGGTCACGGCTACCTCTTTGATGATGTGGCGTATTCGGTCCACTGATTGTTAGCGTTTGTGGTGGTTGAGCGCACCGCAGAGAGTTTCTCGGCCAGGTGCTCTCTGTAGGCTCTGGCTCCTTCTGGCGTGCTAAGGCGTCCAACGTTAAGCTTGTTTTTCTTGACGGCTCGCAGCTTCTTCTCGTTGGACAGTCGAGCTCTGAATTTAGCTGCAACAAGATATTGTTCAGTGTCAACGTTTGCCCCTCGAAAGGTACGCACATCCAAGATGTTGGATGCGTGTCTTGCGTCGATTAGCACGTGGTTGATCTGGTTGCGTGTTCGACCGTCAAAGGAAAGCCAGGTTGCTGTGTGGATTCTTAGCCTAGGAAACCTAGTGGTACTTATCACCGTATTACGAGCTGCTGCAAAGTCGATTAGTCGGAAACATTTGTCTGTTGTCGAATCGTGGAGGCTGTGTTTACCGACTATCCCGCAAAAGATGTTTTCCTTACCGATTTTGGCATTGAAGTCCCCGAGTACGATTTTTACATCGTACTCCGGACAGGCTCCGTAGGCTCCGTCCAGGAGGTCGTGTGCACATATTTGGCTGATGTTTTGAAATGTGGCTCTGATGCGAATTACAGCCAGACGATCGCTTATCGGCTTAAAATCAATAACTCTTGATCTGAGCCGATTTCCCACGACGAATCCGCATCCCAACATGTGCAGTCTTTTGTGGCAGCTGTAATAAATGTCGCAGCTACGTCTTTTCTGCATACCTGATCCTATCCATCGTATCTCCTAGATCGCAGTAATATCTGCCTTGTACTGCGAGAGGACAGATTCAAGTTTTTGAGCTGCACCCGGAGTGTACAGAGTTTGTACATTCCAGGTGCATACTCAGATAAATTGTCACAAGTTGAATATGCCATCAACAATACTACGCATAGTTCTACCGGGGATTCACCCAGTAAGCTACTTTTTGGTGTTGATCAACGTGGTAGTGTAATTGATGACTTAACAGAATATCTGGAGGATAGGTTTAGTTGTAGCATCGACCAGGATTTAGAGTAATATTAGCCAGTCACAGGAGTACAACGAGCGGTACTTTTTGAAGCACAGTGTTCCAGCGAGGTCGTATTCAGTGGGTGACTTTGTGGTTGTTAGGCATACCGACAGTACGGTCGGAACAAATAAGAAATTCGTCCAAAGATATAGAGGTCCATACATCATTCATAAGGTAATTCCTAAAGACCGGTACGTTGTAAGGGATATTGAAAATTGCCAGTTAACACAGTTGCCTTATGATAATGTGGTAGAAGCTATACGAATTCGCAAATGGCTAGAGTCGGATGAAGGATTGGGCACTACGGCGGCTGACAGCATTGTTGGGCAACACATTACTATACTCTGTCCAACTTAAATTGTCAGTACACGTCTTATGGGAGAGCTTTTTAGTGATCAGTAGCGTGTCATATTTTTGCACCATACTAAATTGAGAGAAACCCCGCATAAAATGTGTATACCCGCCTGTGAATATCCATTTGTATTTAACGTAGATCCAACAGCGCACAGCTGGGTGTGCGCTGATTGGCTGCTGCATTTCAATCCCTATTTATTTGTTTTGTTACTCGTTCAGTTTTTTTTCCTTGGGTTTCTATTGAGGAGCTTTTGGTTTTAGAGCTTTCAAAAAAGTTATTTTTGATAAGTGTTACCACCTTGTTTTGATCTGATATATTATTTCTTTTAATGTGTTGAAAATACGTTAAAATGCAGTTACAAAATTGTAAGATTTTGTCTATTCTAAAATGTTTTAATGTTTTGCACTTTGTAGGAACGCATACATTTTTCTCTCTTTTTGGGTTCAATTTTCAGTAATTGGTAAAATAGGATGTTTACTTTTTACTTCCAAGCAATGCAGTGAGTGAATAATTTAAAAATTTTCAGCATTGTTTTTTTTTCAATCAACGAAAAAGATTGACAGCTTTCAATATTAGTTAGCCATTATAAGAAAATTAATTGACAATTCTGCATGTCAATGGATAAAAAATGAGACCTTTGCCGATTCGCCTCTCATGAATAAAAAAAAATCTTCAATAATGCCGCCAGTGTATATGCATAAATTCGGAAAAAGACATTTTTGACCAACAATGCATAAATAGAATATTTTACGCAATAAAATATTTCAGAAGCAGGTCAATTTGCACATCTTATACCCTTACGCTTATCTCAATAGAACACAGAAGAAGGGTATGTACATATTTTTTATTACTTTATTGCAGGAAGTGTTTTTAAAATGTCGAGAATTTTCAAGAGTGTTTTATAAATAAAAAAATTCAATGTAAAAAATAGGACGGTAACCCTACATATTATTCTTTAACATTTTTGCTAGTTTGAAATGATACTGCGGCAACCCTGTAAGAGCTTTTGTTATAGTAGGACCTTACGGAAAACAAAAGAGTGCGAATGAGAGACAAACATCCCTGACAATTTATGTTGGACAGAGTATAGGTGTGTACATGGCAATAAAACACTTCCGATATTTCGTAGAAGGTATAGAGTTTGTCCTTTACACAGATCACAAGAATCTGACAAGAGCCTTAACATCAAAGACTGAAAGAAGTCCGAGTCAAACACGACATCTTGACAACATCTCACAGTTCACCAATAATATCCATCACATAAGTGGTAAAGATAATGTGTCCTTCTCTCACGAGCGGAAGTTAAAGTCGATAAAGAAATAGGCCTAGTCAGCTTCAATCTGCAAAAGGTCATGAAATTGTAAGAAAGAGGTGACGAGCTAAAGTCGGAATATCCGATTCAAGACATATGTGCAGCTACAATATATTTGTCGATTCGGAGTTCCAGTTCGAATAACAATTTACTTGGCTCTCACCAGTATGTTGGGTGCACACCGTATCCGTACCTCAGCTTACCATCCTCAGGCCAATGGCATGGTAGACAGATTCAATCGACAGCTCAAGGCATCAATAATAGCTCGTGGAAATGCGACACAATGGAGTGATGAGCTACCATTGGTATTACTAGGTATAATAACAGCTGTGAAAGAAGACTTGGGATGCTCTGCGGCGGAGTTAGTATACGGTCAAACATTGAAGGCCCCCCCAGAGTATTTCATCCCAAGTTCACCTGAGGATACTAATAGGGATCCGTCGCATTTCGTAGATCAGGGCTGGAATCGGCTGAGTTTATAGTTTATAGTTCACAATCAATTACAACAGTTGGGCCGAAATCAGCACAACCTAAATCGGTACAACAATCGTATCGAGTATGTTCTACTTTACATTTTTCATATTGAAAAAAAAAACTTAGATTTTAATTGTATCAGCTGCTCGGAATTACAGCGTTGGCAAGGAAGTGGGGTTTAAAACTCTAAGTGCTGCCAATAAAAAATGTTTTTTTTATTGATCGCTTTACGCAGAGCAAAGAATAGTTGATAATCAAAAACGACAGTCAAAAAAGCGGCAATCAACTATCACCTTAGCCGATTCCAGCCCAGGTAAGGTAAACAATGTAAATGGTAACCCCTGTCGACCACAGAAGATGCGTTCAGTCAAACATCAATAGGCGTGTTTTTTTGGTATCCTATATAAGCCTAAAAAAGTATTTGCGAATAAAGCGCTATCGGGGCTAAGGAATTTAAATATCGCAGTTTGGAAGCACTTTGTACTGACATTTCATTATTTTAATTTCAGCTTAATTTAATGTTCCTAAATCCTTTAATAGCTCAGATTTCGTTTTCGTAAGAGTCGACAGAGTTCGTCCTGGTTTAACAGTTCCATATGAGGGTCCTTACAAGGTCTTGCACAGGCTTAGGAAACAATCTGTACTCAACATAAATAACAAACACGTCTCCGTATCAATCGACCGTTTGGAACCTGGGCATATCATCGCCGCCGAACCAAATAGCCGGTCAACAGACAAACGAGTAAATTTTATAGAACTTAAAAATCGATCCTCAAATTAAACATGCATACATATTGCATTATTAGTGTTCCGGACCTTAAAAGGAAAGACGGAACACTTATGGGTTTGATCATAGACAAACTAACATAGACGGTCGTCTTCGGCCGATTTAACCGTTGGTTCCCACAAGAGCAAAAGTACCACGGATTTTGAATGTATTCTGACGTTTCCGTCAAAATCGAATCGGAGCTCACGCACACATGCTTAATCCGCGGTACATTTGATGGGCGCAGCCATTTTCCTGTACATTTCGTTGTTGTTAATTGAATGACAGTCGGTCAAAAGAGACACCACGATTGTTTTTATAGTTACATCTTGTTCGCACGTTCGGTCACATGTATTCACAGATAGGAAAATTCAAATCGGCGTACTTTACAAAATTTTCGGCAGAGGAGGGAGAAGACGACCGTCTATATTAGTTTGTCTATGGGTTTGATACGGTGTCTGTCTGTCCGTCTGTCCGTCAGTCTGTCACAGTCCTGTAACTTTTGAACCATTAGACATAGAGAGGTGAAACTTTCGCTATGTATACATTATGTGAAAGTCCGCACAAGATGGTGACAATGAATTTCATTTTGTATGAAGGGCAAAAAACAATTATTTTGTTTCCCATCATGTGGCATATCAAATTAAAAAGAATTTTGCAAGGGCTCCATATATGTAAGAAATATTTTTTTCTAACAAAATTGATTGAACAAAAAAGTTTGCCAAACATTTGAAAAATGTTGCCCCCCCCCCCCCCTCCCAGCGGCCAGACCATAAATGGTAAAAATATGAAAAAAATTGGAGATACGTAGAATTTTGTGTAGATTGTAAAAAGAATACGAAAATTTCTGTATCCTATATATTTTCTGAGAAAAATTAAAAAAATGGGGTATCTAGTTACCCCATTGTATCTCCCCCAGTTTTTATGCTATCCAAATAATTTTTGCAGTAGGTTATTTTGATACTAAGATTGACTTTAATTTAATATTTGCGACTAAAGCGCTATCGGGGCTAAGGAATTTAAATATCGCAGTTTGGAAGCACTTTGTACTGACATTTCATTATTTTAATTTCAGCAATCCCAACACCTCCTCCTTTGCCCATGTTTTCCGTTTTCTAATAACAATAAAATCGTGAATAAATTTTGTATTTTAGGTTTTACTTACATTTTCTCTTCAGAACACATTTTTTCTTAATTTAATGTTTTTTTTTAAGAATGGCTGTCTGTTCAATCACTTTTGACATTTTCGATATCATTTTTTGACACAATCGAAATAAAACAATTTGGGAGCACAGTTTTTATTGCGGCTAAGGAAATAAGACTCGATAATTATCGAGATTTCTTAATTCTATATAGGTTTTGGAAAGAAAAAGTTATGGATTTATAATTTTTATTTTATTTTTATGTAGAGAGATACATTTTGTAAACATTGTGCAACTAGAAGAAACAGCTATGTATTTAATATGGAAAATATATTTTAAGACTATATAGAATACGAAAAAAACACGCCTAATATAAATAGGGGTTGAAATGCAGCAGCCAATCAGCGCACACCCAGCAGTGCGCTGTTGGATCTACGTCAGATACAAAAGGATATTCACAGGCGGGCATACACATTTTATGCGGGGTTTCTCTCAATGTAGTATGGTGCAAAAATATGACTGATCTCTAAAAAGCTCTCCCATAAGACGTGTACTGACAATTTATGTTGGACAGAGTATAGTCTGATGTATCAGGTGTATCAAACGGGGAAGGTAGAAGTAGGTTTCTGGTGAAAAAAAAAAATTATAATATGCTTTTCTTCGAGTTATGTGGTGAACTTTGCATGCATCACGCTGGGCTGATGTATCAGATTCAGATGTAACGAGCAGGGAAGGCAGCGTTTCTGTGAGAAAAAATTAATTTACTAAAAAAACACTTTGATAAGCGGAATCTGCATTACACGAAATAATTTCAGGTAAACATTTGCAATTCGCAAATTTTTTTCTTCGACTTACCATTTAAAAATATTCACGCCACGCCACTAAGTGATTTGACAAGTATTAGATAGCGATAAAGATTGAATTAGTGTTTTAAATAAATTTGTGTGGATAAATAGACCAGAAAGTGTTTATATTTGATTATTTTGAAGGAGCGAATAAGATTATTTTGGAAGTTTATTTATTTAGCTTTATTCAAACAATTGAAGACTTAAATCTAAGTTGTTTATAATTTTACATAAATCTACTTACAAAAATCTAGATCAGGAGTTAAGGAGAGGAGACGAATAAAGAGCGTTTCTAAAGGTGCTTTTGTTATACTTAAAATCAAAGACATATTGGCTTTCATAAGCTTTCATCAGCTCGATGATGCTGAAGTCGGAAAAGAGATACAGACCTCAGACCACGCGGATTTGTGTTAACAATGGTTTCGAGCAGTGCTGGACAATCAATCTTACCAGTTACTAGCTGATGTACAAATAGTACATCTGCGACATTTCTGCGTTTTTCAAGAAAATGCATGTTCAGCAAGATTAAACTATGCTCATAAGAAGGTAAATTGTATCGGTCAGACCAAGGAAGTCCGGTTAGAGCGAAACGGATAAACCTCCGTTGCATGCTGGCATATTCCAGTAAAGGACTTACAAATGTAAAGTACAGCGACTCTTTGAACCATCGCACACAGGTAAATTTCCCCAAATTCATGACCAAAACTCCAAAAAAACAAATCGATTTGTTATTATTTTTTCAATGCAAAATTGTTTACAAATAACAAGAGCTTTGAATTTGATTGTTCATGCAATGCAGATTGTAACTATTTAATCAGTAGATGCTAGTAGCAAGTTTGGTTTGTGAAAAGAAGTAGTTTTGCTTTTTTTATTAATATTGCTTTTTTGGGCGATCTGTAAAATAATTTGCCATGGATTCTGTTCCTTATGGTATGTATAAAAAGAGTGATAGCCCTTTTTCACAATATTTTAAGCGCGAATGAAATTTTCAAGCTACTTAAGATAATGTATTTGAGCAGTCAAAAAAAAATGTAATGTAAAAGTTAAGTTGATTCAAACTGCTTCGTACTGAAAATAGTCTTAAAAGAAAGATTAGTATCTTCGCAATAAGAAACAATCATAAACCATTGCGACTTTTTGCGACTTTTTGAAATATTGTCTTTAAAAGGTGTTAAGGACGCTGAAAAAGGTGTTGTTTTTTAGGGCTATTTTTGACAGAGAATCACGATCAAGTTTCATTTTTCTTTCAAGAAATCAACTTTGTGAATTTTTTAGAAGCTGTACGTCTCGTGACATTAAAGAAAAAAATTATTTGTTCATAGAAGAGGTCAAAAACGAATCCAATATCGAAATTTCAGAGTAAACAAAGAAAATTGTAACTGATTTTCCTTGTATGCGTGGATACGATTTTTAGAATGTTTACTTCATGTGTCCTTTAAACTGCCCATAGGAAAATGGCAAGCTCGTGATGGGGACAATAAAAGAAAAGTCGAAGAAAATAAGAAAAGGGTTCATGAATCATTCAGAAGCCGAATGGGACTTTTAGTTTTCAAACCAAAACCATGTTATTATAGTATGAACGATGGCAACACCGCTCGTTTATTTTTTCCTTGACTCGTTTACCTACTTCTTCGGATCTAACCGGCAGAGCTGAAAGTATCATATGACTATTTCGGGTTGTTTTTTTATTAACAATTAATCTGACTATTAGGGGAATATTGTTGTATTGATACCGCAAATTTGTTTGTGCAACTGTACCCATGGTATAATAGGCCCACAACTGTATATGAAATTTTGATACACAGTATTGAAATTATATCTGAAGCGATTCTTCTATTATATCTTCAGCTCGGCGAAGACGCCCAAGAATCACGAAACAAAGTCATAAAGCGTTTTCGAAAAAGTTTCCCACGAAAATTTTTGAAGAGGCAAAATATGGAAGAATTGTTTCACAACTTTTCAGTTTCTTCTGACTCATTTATAAATGGTTTGAGAAAACTAGACCCTAAAACAAGAAATTCGTACTTCAATAAAGTAAGTACTTCAGTTTTTAATAGAACCAGAGGTTGATCAAGCAGACTTCGTTCCAGTTTAACAAGTCATTGAATGAATGAATGTACATAAACATGTTTATTTATGTTTATTTTATCTTCACTTTTATTTTTATTTCAATATCGTATTATTTAATGTCAAATGCGAGAAACCTTATGGCATAGGTAAAGTCTTTTAGTTCTTAGAGAAAAATTTGAAAGCAATATTTTTTATAATTTTGTTCAGTTTTTATCGAATTTTCATGTAAATTTACTTGAAAATGGTCCTTTTTATTCAGTTTTTGATACCTTCATACAAAAATAAATCGAAAAACTAATTTTGGCCATCTTTTTTGTGAAAATTTACCTATGTGCATCGCTTCACAAAGCCAAGAGCAGAATTTGCCCTATTAATAATATGATCGAAGTGGTAGCGAAAATTAAGTTCACTATCGCATAGATCACCTAAGTCGCGCAGTACAGTAACTGTAAGCATAGGCTCGTCGCACAACAAATACGTTCGAGGGGTTAATGGAAGGCGTTTTCGAAAGTAAGTTATTGCTTGACATTTACTAACAATCAATTCAAGAAAATTTTTTATGCACAAAATCGAAAAGCTATTCAAATCATTTTGAAGTTCAAACGAATCAACAAGGGTAGAAATGTGATTGAAGATCTTCATGTCGTCCGCATAGATAGATAAGCGAGAATGTTTAATAACACTGGGCAACAATGAAAAATACTCGGACATACTGAATAGTGTTTCTTATAGTACTCGACCTGTAGATAACGGGAAAAATAATATTTTGCTCATATCACGTACAGCAACCTAACGGCACACACTGTTACATCTTTATCGAACGAGGTCAGTTCTAATAGAATCGCACATCGTTTAAATCGGTTTTTCTGTTAGTAATACAAAAAAATAAACTAATTTGCGTAAGAAGAACATTAGAAGTGCATTAATGTGATAAAATGCCACGATCTTGTTTTAATTGTCCAGATTTATTCTGCTACATTTGTGGAGAATTTACACCCAGTTCCCGAAAAAAGAAAATAACCCCATTTATTGAAAAGTGTTACTTTTCTTATTTTAAATTTAAAATAAACCATCAGGATAAACTCTGGGCACCACACATTTGCTGCCTCAGGTGTCACCGACAACTAACTGGTTGGTTTAACGGGTCATTCTCTGCAATGCCTTTTGGAATGCCTATGATATGGAGAGAGCCCCAGAGTCACACAGATTGTTACTTTTGTTGCACCAATGTGAAGGGATTTTCTCGAAGATCTAAGCATACCATAAAATATGCAGATGTCTCTTCTGTAATAAGACCAGCACCTCACACAGAAATTCTGCCAGTTCCAAAGCCACCGTCTGGACGCCTTTCGGATACAGAATTAATTTCTTCGTATTGTTCAGAAGAAATCATGGATGATCCCGAATTTGAGCTTCCTACATCTTCTGATGCACCACATCTCATCAGTCAGATTGAGCTTAATGACCTCGTCAGAGACTTGAATTTGTCAAAACAAAAGTCTGAAATACTGAGCTCAAGGTTAAAGCAGTGGAATCTGCTCAAGCCCGGGGTAAAAATTACAGAATACCGTACGCGACAAAGTGAATTTGTTCCTTATTTTTAGTGTATTGTAATGATATTAATGGCTTAATGCTATCACTAGGTTATGAGCACAAAACCGAAGAATGGCGGCTATTCATCGACGCATCAAAGGCTAGTTTGAAAGCTGTATTGCTTCATAATGGTAATAAGTTTCCTTCAATACCTCTAGCGCATGGTGTGAATTTAAAAGAAACCTACGATGCTATGAAATTTATATTGGAAAAAATTGAATATAGAAAATATAACTGGTCAATATGTTCGGATTTAAAAGTTGTTGCTCTACTTCTTGGACTACAACTAGGTTACACCAAATTTTGTTGTTTTTTATGTGACTGGGATAGTAGAGCACGATCGGAGCACTTTGTGAGAGCAGATTGGCCTATAAGAACAAACTTTATTTGTGGAGAAAAAAATATAAGGAATCCTTCATTGATCGAACCACAGCGTGTTATTACATATCAAATTGGGTCTTATAAAAAACTTTGTGAAGGCAATGAAGAAAGACCAACCTGGTTTCAGTTTTTTGAAACAAAAGTTCCCATCACTAAGCGAAGTAAAAATTAAAGAAGGTGTTTTTGTGGGTCCAGACATAAGAAAGCTTATAAAAGATCCAGCTTTCATTCCTACTCTGGATTCAGTAGAAAAACAGGCCTGGTGTTCATTTGTGAAAGTAGCAGAAAACTTCCTAGGAAACAATAAGACTCCAGGTTATGCAGACGATGTAAAGAAAATGCTGGATGCTTATTATAAAATGGGATGCATCATGTCGCTAAAACTTCATTTTTTGCATTCTCATCTGAATTTCTTTCCTGAAAATATGGGTGATGTAAGCGATGAGCACGGCGAGAGATTTCACCAAGACATTGCTGCAATAGAAGAACAATACCAAGGAAAATGGGAGCCATCAATGTTGGCAGATTACTGCTGGTCGCTTATAAGAGAGACTCCGAGGTGTTCTTATAAACGGAATGCAGATGCGTCAAAAAAAAACAACAAAATTTTACAAGAAATAACATTTTTCGGTAATATTTTTCGTTAAATTCTTAAATTGAAAAAAGCGTTTTCTCACAAAATCTCGATGTGACCTGGCTATTTTATATAGTTTTCCTGATTCTATAAACTCCAATGATTACGAATCACATAATTTTATCTCCGAGTAAAAAATAAATATTTTTTTTGTTGACCAGTGTAATTTTATCGACGTCATTAATTGACAAGATGAATTCTTGTGGGACTCCAGACGAGGCAATTAAGGGTTCAGATATAGAGGATCTGAAGTGGACTTTATACTGACGTTCTTGGAGGTTTGATTTATTCCACCCGATAAACCCAGATTGAAACCCGAGGGCATTGAGTTTTAGAAGTATGCGAAATCTTATCAAAGGCTTTGCTGCAATCCGTAGCAACTGCATTCTATGCCATCCTCCAAAGCACACATAGCGCTGATTACAAATTCCGTCAAGTTTTTCGTTGTTGACTGAGCCTTTCAAATCCGTGCTGGTTAATGGAAAAGATATGTTTACAATGAACATACTTTGTATCGTAAACAATACTTTCGAATAACTTTGGTATGCAAGACAGTTTAGCTATAGTTCGGTAGTACGAAATTTAATTTTTAGTACCTTTTTTATGAAGGGGGATTATAAAAGCACTTTTCCAAAGCATAGGGAAGACGCTCTGTGAAATAGAAAGTTGGAAAAGTGCAGTAAGGGGCTGAGCCAAATAGCTTACACGTTTCAATAAAACTACGGCAGGAATACCATCTGGGCCCGCGGAGAATGAACACTTTAGTTTTTCAACCTTCTCCTTTAAGAGTACCACGGTAATGTCGACTGAAGTTAAAGACGTTTGGGCACATTATTTCATGTAGAAAAAGTAAGAATTGTCGGGATCTGAAATATTTTCATAAAACGACTGACTGGAAAAATTAGCGAATAAATTAGCAATTATTCGAGGATCGCTCGATGAAGTATCGAGGAAAGTCAGTGTTGAAGGGTAGCTATCACATCAGGCTTGAATGTAATTGGACAGGTTAAAATCAGACCGACAATTAAGGAAAGTACGCCAGAGAGGATGAAAAGCTCTTCTGAGGAACGACCGGAATGGACTGCAAGAAACTATTGAAAATTTCAGTGCAGACCAGTCCAAGCGCATCGTCCACTAAAGTGTGCATACTGTAAAAAATGCAGTTGAAATTAACAGCGCATAGAAGATTATTAATTTTTCTAAAAGTCAGCCTTAATAAAATTAAAAGTATAAGCGTACTCGGATCGAACTGTGTTAATATCTTTTTCGTAGTATATTGTTAGAGATAAAGGTGGGTGATAATTGTCCAGTTTGGATAAAAGATGATTGCTTGGAGAAACGACGCAGTTATCGGCATCTGAAGAGAAAATTAGATTAAGTTGTCTACCTAAGTAATTCGATACACCATTTAACTGATATAGACTGCAATCTGAAAGGCTGTCGATAAAAAGGACTTCCTTATCTGAAGAGGGGTTAGTTGCAATGTAATGGGACTCATCTTCTGATAGAGCCCACTGAAGATCCAGAAAGTTAAAGTCCCCCAGAATTAAGACGGTATCACGAGGATCAACAACATTAAACAACGAATCTATCGCGTCAATGGCTAGCTGATAGTTCTAAATGGGTTGGGATGGTTGAATGTAACAGCAAAAGATATAAATGTTCTTCGAAATGATTATCTTAACACAAATGTATTTAAAATCAGCGGTGTGTAAGGTTTTTTCAAGTGTTGAGTCAAGGCGGTTATGAATTGCCAAGAAGACTCCGCGACCCGATGAATCATCTTCTTTCTCAAGAAAGTTATCACGAAATACATTAAAATCAGACGAAAATTATTAGTTATTGAAAAAATTGCTCGTAAGGTTTCATTAAGGGCAAAAATGTCATAAGGAAACTTTTGCCAATTAAGAAATGTAGAAGAGGTTTTTGTTCGCAAGCCACGAACATTTTGGTAGTATACACAAATTCACTCAGGGGGAGTTATAAGTGAACTGGGGTTTACAGATAAATTATTTAATCGTTTTTTTTTTATGCTTTACAGTTGCAGCTACAGATCTGTTGATTGATGATGCAGATTCTATTTTACGAGGTTCATTGAAGTTGTACTTGATGCATTCAACAGATGAAATTGGCATCGCAGTTTTCTTGTAATATATCGTCCACGGTGGTAGCAGAAGAAAGTCTCGAAATGAATATTGTTTTATGAGGAGGCCTTTTGACTACCATAAGATTGACAGATAATTGAAATGATTCTTGGCATACAGGTATCTGAGGTGAAGCCTCCACCACAGGCTGGAACGACATTCTCGAAGAGGGAATATTTTAACTTTCCTCAGGAACAGAAGTTATTGGGTAACTCAACTAGAAGCGATAAACTCGAAGTGGCTCCGTAATCAGTTCGTGAATTAAGTGATCCAACGGTATTAGTGACATCACATGAAATTAATAAGTCCGTTTTCTTCGACTTCGGAGTAGGTTTAAGCTTTGTTGACTTTTTATGAGCTTGCATATATCTTCATTGCAACAAGCAAGATTATAGAGCTTGTCGCAAGACTCAAAGTGCTTCTTAAAATGCCCTTGCAAACGATCTTGCTCTGGCAAAATAAGCTTCGAGGGGCCTTTGCATTCATCAAGAATTCTCAACAGC
Source organism: Chalcosyrphus nemorum (assembly GCA_949716465.1). Lineage (NCBI taxonomy): Eukaryota > Metazoa > Arthropoda > Insecta > Diptera > Syrphidae > Chalcosyrphus > Chalcosyrphus nemorum. The sequence continues at coordinate 52,071,073 of OX454333.1, read as the reverse complement.
GCAGATGTTGAAAACTTACGGCACTGAATACAGAACCACTGGAGGCCGTTTGGTGTAGAGTTGCAAGCCATCGCCAGTTCTAGGTGACAGCGCCACGTATTTAGTATGGAAAAATTTTATTCAGCCATCCCAGGAAATATAAATATCATTATCACTATAGGGTTGCTTACATCAATATCCATATTTTCTTGATAAATTTTTGTTGATTAAAGTTGTTAAAAAATAATACAATATTAAATTGGCAGCTCTGTATATAGCAGGTACAGCAACCAATTCTCCACAGATAATGTGATTGGGTAAATGAAAGTGGTTTGTGGCAAAATATAAGGTGTGAAGAATATCAAACTTCCAGGCACAGCAACCAATGCTTTCTGCGGATGATGTGGTTGATGAACTCGATGAGGCTCGAATGAAAGATGAATGGAATGGGTGTGGTGAATATCAACTTTGCTTAGCGGCAGAGCATACACTAAAAGTTGTACTCACAAGGATAAAACACCAAGTATACTCCAACTGACGGAAGAGGATAATATAACTTTTCTCTAAGGTGTAGAGGTAAATGAAGCTCCCACATGAAAAGAAAGCTGTAAAATATGATGAGTGCAGGTCACCAAAAAATTGCTTCAAAGGCAGAACATCCACTAATAATAATAATCCTACCTTACCGGGATAAATGAGTCAGACAGCTAAAAACTGAATGCGGTGAAGTGAGATGCAAATAAAAAATATTACACTCCAGCAGTGGCATGGCGTGGATAATTTCAAATGGTAAGTCGAAGAAAAATAAGTCACCCCCAAAGCAAATTACAAATGTTTATCTGAAATTATTTCGGGTAATGCAGATCCGCTTATCAAAATGGCTTTTTTACTAATTTTTTTAAACAGAAACACTCTGTTTCCCACTCGATACACCTGATATGATACATCAGCGCAGCGAGATGCATACGAAATTTGTCAAAGAACTCGAAGAAAACTTATTATTGTTATGCTTCTTCGACAGAAACATATCCCTACCTTCCCGGATACATCAGCCCTGCGAGATCCATACGAAATTCACAAAATAACTCGAAGAAGCATATTGGTATGCTTTTTCAACAGAAACATATACCTACCTTCCCCGCTCGATTCACCTTATACATCAGCCCAGCAAGATGCATACGAAATTCACCAAATAACTCGAAGAAAAAGTATTTTTGTTAAGCGGCCCATACACAGCACTTCTTTCGTACACACCGGTAGCTTTCACCGTACATATGAAACTTCAAGTGTGGTGTGTGTTGGCCCTTGTACGCTTATTTCAACATTATCCTACCTCTACCTTCCCCACTCAATACACCTGATACATGAGACCAGCATTCAAGATACATACAAAATTCACCAAATAACTCGGAGAAAAGCAGGTTATTTTTTTGCATAAAAGAGCGTGTATTGAATAGAGAGGTGTCAAACACAGTGAATTGTAAGGGAAGAAAAAAGAAAAAAAAATATTGTTCTATTCTGCGATTATTTTTGTTGCTATTGCCTTGTGTGTGGATGTGTGGAGTTGGAAAAGAGGTGGTCGTTGATATGTATGAATGGGTGCGTATAGTAGAACGTATTCGGATTCATGTTAGTTGTAATTTGGTAAGCATTGTTGAAAAGTAGAATTTTAAAAGGTAAGTCGGTAGGAATCGGGTATAAGGACGCCACGTCACTGCACTCCACTCAGCAAACAAAAACACAAAGTGCATATGAGCTTATAATTATGTTTAACTATTATGAATGTTAAATTTTCTTTTTAAAGCAGAAAATTATTAAATGCAAAGAAACTAGCGTAGTATTAGAAACCGTGGAGAAAAAAATCGGTTAGAACACAACACAAGTTGATTTTAGGATTTCAAGGTGTATAAAAGTATAAAAGATTTAGGAGCATAAGCAAAACACAGCCAAACTCGTCAGAATAACCACACTCACGGATAAGTATGTATGTACATATGTATGAAGAACGGATAAGTATATATTTGTTTTATCTTCCAAACCCTTGTAAACATTTTACAATAGTATAGTCCGGAATATTAAAAATACGAATGTTTTTGATATTATGATTATTCGAAAAAAAAATTACTAACAATAAAAACAGATCTTTATAAGGCACTGTATAGGCACTTTTTTTTTATTATGTGTATGTTTATACATATATTGCTGCTAAGTCATATATTAACAGATGTTACGATAAAAACTTCTCATTCGACGCTGCATTAAACAACTCTCACTAGGTGCAGAGAGGATACATACAGCTTCATTTACAATTTTCATACGCTGATTATTTCTTTCATAAATCGTATTGCCTGCAAGAGGGTTACATATTTTTTTATTTTTCAGTGATTTTAATAAACAACGTATTCCAACATAAGAACAACCGGAATCATTTCGCCAGTTTGTTGTTTCTGAAATGGTTTGTTTGCTCAAACTATGTACAACGTCCTTGGTTGAAGAGTAATTTTCCTTTTCGTGCTCAGCACAAGCAATATATGTGTGCTCGCCATGAATATAGCACTTACTAGCATTATTATTATTCAAATGTATTGAAATCATTGTTTTTGTATTTAAGGGATAATGCTTTGAATCGTAGGTGTTAACTGAACATTTTGAATCATGGGTGGTATTTGTGCTTGTTACTTGACTGATATTCGTTGTATCATGATTTCTATATGAATTACTTCTGTCTTTAGAATGGTTGGATTCTTTGACAGATGATTCTAGATTTTCGGCATTGTATTTCTTTTTTATTGTGTCAATACTAACGATTCGGTTGGGTAAATAAATGCTATTTGAGCTGTAGTCATCAATATGTGTATAGTCATTTAGTACATTTTCACAGCAATTCTTTGGAGTATCAGATTGTTGGCAGCTATTATGAATTGTGTTATGTTCGCTAATACCTTTTGAACAATCTTCATAATCAATTTCTGTATTGAAGTTAACATTGGTGTAACATAAAACTGTTTCGTCAATTTTGTTCATTAAATTATGGAAATCCACATTCTTGTCAAGATTAACAGAGTTTTTTGGCAACGTTATCTTATTGTCTTCATAACTGAATGATTTATTTTCTTTATATAGTTCAGAAGATTCAGGCGTTTCTATAGTTGCTCTTATAGTATCGTTATGGCATTGGTGTTTGGATCTATATATGTTTGACCTTTCTTTAATTAAGATATCCTCATGCATTGAAAAATGTTGAAGAATTACTCGCTTCACATTCATAGCAGATTCTGCAAACTCTGATATCTCATGTGCTGACTGATTTCTGAAATTATAATAATAAATGCATTTTATTACGTAGGCTATTTATTGGTAAGAATTTGAGTTTTGATATAAAAATATTTTATATCCAATATCTTGTGAAATTAATAGATAGATAGATATTTATTTCGCTCTTAAATTATAAAGACAAACCGCCGCACAATTTACAATTTAGAGATAGAGATATATGTATGTATAGTTTTTATATTTTTCAACTGAAATATAATTTACAATAATTGAATTAAATTTTTACTTGCACCTATAATATAGGGCAAGTATTGGATTCGTGAAAAAATTGGAACTCGAGATAACAATGAATTGACATTTAAATGATGGAGAAGCTCTGCAACCTCAACGGCTGGGCTGATTTGCTTCACACAAAATATTGAGCTACCGTTAAGGCTGAACTATAAAAGTCGGACACAATCGGTAGCTACATATGTAATAACAAAATTCTTCGTTATCAACTTAACTTATGCAAACGTCCATAATAGGAGCATGTCATCAGAAGTAGTTTTGCGATTGATTTTGTGTTTTTTCTAAAAATAATTCAATTGTTTTAAGTAAATTAATACATTCGAAACTGTTCAAAAATTTTAATTTGATGCATTGATGGAAGTAAGAAAAAGTGACTGAAAACTCAACAAATCGAAGTCAAAAGCTTTATGGTCGTACAATACAAAACTTTTATATTTGCACTGTTTTGGAAGTGTACGAAACCATTTTTCCACATAAGTATTAGGATAAATCTCAAAAAATATACATATTGATTTACTTTAAATTCTTAAATTCCTTGATAGTCAAAAACAACACAATCATTTGATGGAACTCCTGTTTTTGCCCAAAAAAATTTCTTCGACTAAAAGCATGGGGAAATTCTTTACTCTCGTGAGCTTTTGCTTCTCGGACGTTCCCTTACGGATCCCCTATTATTGGCATAACTTTGTAGTTTTAGTCAGTACAAAAACAGACCTATTATATGTATATAGTTCAGCCTTTAGTCTAATGGAGGTTTAATAATTTTATTTACCTGCTTCATTTCTCACAGGGATCTAGGTCATAGTCTTTTTACTCTGTTAATCAATATGTTGCACTCTCTCTCTCTCTCACACACATAGAAGTGTGAATAAACGACAAACGCGACGACGCACAGAGAGGCAGAAACAACTAAAATTTGGCCAAGTCTTTTTTCAAAAATGTTCTTAACGTTATTTAAATAATGATTTGCCTGCACAGTACGTCTGTACAAAAGTCAGTTATTAAACACAACTTGTTTAAAAGTTAAAAGTGTGCACGAAATAAGTTACATTTCAATAGCTTCGTAGGTGAAAATAAAGTTTTTTAAATTAATGGATGCTATCCGAGAAGGTATGTACTTTTATTTCTTTTACATAATTTTTATACTCTATCCTAAGGGTATATTAAGTTTGATACATACACTCCATTTCATAACTATATCACCACCACAGGGGTGGTGTGTGGCGGTTTTTCTTCAGTGGGACCATTAAGATCAGCCTTCCCATCCACTGGAATGAATAGCGATGAGTATGTTGGTGTCTTGAAACTCAAATTCTACCATTTTTGGTAAATAATCAAAACCCGGAGTTGGGATTTCAGCAGGATTTACTCCAGCAGAGCAACAAAATCGTGGTTTGATCAGTATAAAATCTTTTTTTTTCAATGGCTTGCCATCTCCTCAGATCAAAAACCAGTAGATAAACTGTAAGGCTTACTGACGCGAAAATATTACGCCAAAAAACGGGCAGTTTAGCAGCGTGGCTGACTTAAAATAAGCCATAAGAGCTTCTTGGGCCACAATCCCTCAGAATGTGTTAAAAAACTTAGGTGATAATAACTTTAGTGGAAAACAAAGGAAGTCCCAATAATCACTTATCATTCAAAAATTATATGTTTTTAAAGTCTAACAAAATTTTATCCAATTAAAACCAAAGTGGTGAAAAAAACTGTTTTTTTGTCTTTTCTCTTAGAAATTATGACGGAACTTTTCTAATTTTCATAAAATTGTTTGCATTTCGGTTACCCTTTCAGGTGATAACCGTTATTTACAAAAAAAAATCAATCGACTCGGCTAGTGATGCTGATCATTTATATATATACTTTATTGGGTCTATTTGTAATATTTCTCTATGTTACAAACTATGTATCAAACTTAATATACCCTTCGGATAGGGTATAAACACTTAGAAATAGGATAGGGTATCACACGATCCGCACCAGACGGATTGTAGCATTTTCATATGTTTATACCCTATCCTAAGGGTATATTAAGTTTGATACATAGTTTGTAACATAGAGAAATATTAAAGATAGACCCAATAAAGTATATATATAAATGATCAGCATCACTAGCCGAGTCGATTGAGCTATGTCCGTCCGTCTGTCCGTCTCTCCGTCTGTCCGTCTGTCCGTCTGTCCGTCCGTCCGTCTGTGTGTCACCAGTTTTTGGGCCTTAAATTTTGAGCTAGGTTGATGAAATTTTGTATACGAGGTCTTTGGAAAAGTAAGCAATACAAGTGTAAAAATTTTTAAAATCCGCCCACTGACACGCCTACTTTTCAAAAAAATCACCTTTTTTTCACTATTTTCATATGAAACTCGAAAAAACTTACTTGAGCAAATATGTAGATATCCACTTAATCTACAAATCGTCTATATATTGTATATGGCCACGCCCACTTCTTAGGGGCGTTTACTTCAAAAATTAATTTTATAGTAAAACAATTAGTTTATAGGGCAAGATAGAAAATTTTGTGAATACATCTTCCACCACCCACTGACACGACCAAATAAGATAGGGATAGGGTATCATACGATCCGCTCCAAGCGGATTGTAGCATTTTTTCACTGGTTTTTTATACATTTGTTAACAAGTACATAATTTACACTTTTTAAAAGTGTGTTAAAATCATATGACTAATATTATTGTATATAAATGTAGCGTCATTTGACGAAAGTGAAAAAATGCTACAATCCGCCTGGAGCGGATCGTATGATACCCTATCCCTATCTTATTTGGTTGTGTCAGTGGGCGGTGGAAAATGTATTCACAAAATTTTCTATTTTGCCCTATAAACTAATATTTTTACTCGAAAATTAATTTTTGAAGTAAACGCCCCTAAAAAGTGGGCGTGGCCATATACAATGTATAGACGATTTGTAGATTAAGTAGATATCTACATATTTGTTCAAGTGTGTTTTTGAGTTTCATATAAAAATAGTGAAAAAAGGTGATTATTTTGAAAAGTGGGCGTGTCAGTGGGCGTGTCAGTGGGCGGATTTTAAAAAATTTTACACTTGTATTGCTTACGTCTGCAAGGACCTAGTATACGAAATTTCATCGATCTAGCTTAAAATTTAAGGCCCAAAAACTGGTGACACACAGACGGACGGACATGGCTCAATCGACTCGGCTAGTGATGCTGATCAATTATATATACTTTATTGGGTCTATCTGTAATATTTCTCAATGTTACAAACTATGTATCAAACTTAATATACCCTTAGGATAGAGTATAAAAACGATAACGATGATCTACAGCTTAAGACGATCTATTTTTTCGATTTTTGGAATAATATTTTGTTTAACATTACAAAAGATAATAAGTAAACTTTAGGACGATTCCTAACCATTCCTTTTAGTGTTTGATATAGTACCTAGCTGTTTCTCTGTCAGTCTATCACAGCCTGCTCAACTATGTTCTAACTTTTTTCTATAAAATACGTTATTAATTATACAAGAACAAGACAAGAACAAGAAAAAAATTAACTGCCCAACGATTAGAGTCGTTGTCCATATACCTATATAAAAACATATGTATGTACATGTGTGTACCTACAAATCTTAATAAGTTTTCTATAATAAGTTTTCTTAGAATATTTATATCGCCCTTTTTCAATGTAATCTAAACGCAAAACATGGCGAATACATTACAGCATCAAAACGAGGAACCTTGGATATTATTTCAAATCTTGGCGTAGCAATCACACTCGAAGACGTACTATACTCACCAGACATCCCACAAAACCTGCTTTCGGTGAAGCGTATCCTGAACAAAGGAATAACCGTGATTTTTGAGAGCAATGGATACGTTACAATTAAAAAGGGCAGTATCCCAATAATTACAGGTATTTCTAAGCATAATTTAATATCTATAGTTTTTAGGAAAAACATAAATAGATATATGCATAGTAATGTAGCACAAACTACATCAGATATAGATAGACTATGGCACAGACGTTTAGGTCATATTCACGGATTAAAATTGCTTCAACTAAAAAGAAATCAATTAAGTAACGATATTGATATATTAGAATCACTAAATCCCATAAATGAGTTTTGTGAAGCTTGTGTTTATGCAAAACAAGCAAGACTCCCTTTTTCAAAGAACAGAGACAGAGGTCATGTAACTAGACCACTGTTTGCTGTTCATACAGACGTTTGTGGCCCAATCACAGCATCTCATCTACGATTAAGTCTATTTGTTAAGTAATAAATCAGATGTCATTATATTCCTTAAAGATTTTGTCGCAAAGAGCGAAAATCATTTCAATTTAAAAATTGCATATCTATACTGTCACAATGGTAATAAAGCAAAAGCATATTGTTTTGAACCAGTGAAAAATGCTACAATCCGCCTGGAGCGGATCGTATGATACCCTATCCCTATCTTATTTGGTCGTTTCAGTGGGCGGTGGAAAATGTACTCACAAAATTTTCTATTTTGCCCTATAAACTAATATTTTTACTCGAAAATTAATTTTGAAGTACACGCCCCTAAAAAGTGGGCGTGGTCATATACAATGTATAGACGATTTGTAGACTAAGTGGATATCTACATATTTGCTCAAGTAAGTTTTTTCGAGTTTCATATGAAAATAGTGAAAAAAGGTGATTTTTTTGAAAAGTGGGCGTGAAAGTGGGCGGATTTTAAAAATGTTTACACTTGTTCTGTCCCGATATCCAAAGATTTTGTATACAAAATTTCATTGTCCTAGCTCAAAATTGAAGGCCCAAAAACAGGTGACAGACGGACGGACGGACGGACGGACATGTCTCAATCGAATCGGCTATTGATACTGATCATTTATATATATACTTTATGGGGTCTGTCTGCAATATTTCTCTATGTTACAAACTATGTATCAAACTTAATATACCCTTAGGATAGGGTATAAAAATGTTCACAGAATTAATACATATACCCTCAATATCTGTTTTGCTACTCAAAGGTAGTCTTGAAAGCGCATCGACTTAAGTAAGTTCTTTTAACTCTTATGTTTGATGCGGTAATCAAACATAGAAAGTCTTAAAGTCCACCTTTGAAGTCGAGCAACAGCCACAGATGATCTACCCTTTCTTGGGTTAAAAAATGCTACAATCCGCCTGGAGCGGATCATATGATACCCTATCCCTATCTTATTTGGTCGTTTCAGTGGGCGGTGGAAAATGTATTCACCAAATTTTCTGTTTTGCCCTATAAACTTATATTTTTACTCGAAAAATAATTTTTGAAGTAAACGCCCCTAAAAAGTGGACGTGGCCATATACAATGTATAGACAATTTGTAGATTTATTGGATATCTACATATTTGATCAAGTAAGTTTTTTCGAGTTTCATATGAAAATAGTGAAAAAAGGTGATTTTTTTGAAAAGTGGGCGTGGCAGTGGGCGGATTTTAAAAATTTTTACACTTGTTCTGTCCCGATATACAAGGACTTCGTAGACAAAATTTCATTGTCCTAGCTCAAAATTTAAGGCCCAAAAACAGGTGACAGACGGACGGACGGACGGACATAGCTCAATCGACTCGGCTAGTGATCCTGATCATTTATATACATATATACTTTATGTGGTCTATCTTCAATATTTCTCTATGTTACAAACTATGTATCAAACTTAATATACCCTTAGGATAGGGTATAAAAAGGCATTCAATATCACCTAACAGTACCACACACTCCTCAACAAAATACTTTAGTAGAACGTATGAATCGTACGCTAGTCGAAATGGCTAGAAGTATGATATTTGTCGCTCAACTAAATAAACAATTATGGGGCGAAGCAGTTTTAACTGCAACATATCTGATGAATATGATTCCAACCAAAGCGATATCATTAAAGAAAACGCCATTTGAACTTTGGCATAATAAACGGCCAAACTTTAAACATTTAAAAATATTCGGCTGTACCGCTTATGTTTTGATAAAAAGTGGAAGTAAATTAGATAAGAAATAATCACTCAAAGGCATTTTGGTTGGATATAATTACAATGGGTATATAGTACTGGATGTTGAAAAGAATAAATTCGTTGTAGCTCGCGATGTAGTGTTCGATGAATTAAATTTCAGAAATTCAAGGCCCTTTTCAACTGTGTTTAAAAACGCAGATGGAGGTGACAGTGTTGGTGAACGAAACTTCACGATCTCAACCATGGGTAAAAATTCTGATAAAATCAAAATTAATAACACGGAACAAAATGTTATAAATCCTGAATTGATCCAAATCGACAAATCAGGTCCAAATGAAAACGAACAAAATCTCAGAAAAAGCAAACGAATTGAAAATATGCCACATGTTTCATACAAAGAAATCGATGATGATGAATCGATAGAAAATTGTCATTTAGCTTCAAACTAAGCATCATTCTATACTATCGAATAAGAATGTTATTTTACATTTGCGCAGTCAATTGAATATGATATCCCTCAAAGCTATAATGATAGTAAGACAAATAGTGACCGAATTCAGTGGGAGAATGCAATAAGTGAAGAATTAAATTCACTGTCTAAGAACTCTACCTGGAATATAGTTGAAATGCCAAAGAACAAAAATATTGCTGATTGCAAATGGATATTTTCAATTAAACATGATTCCGATGGCAACTTAACTAAACATAAAGCTTGATTGGTTGCAAAAGGTTTCAGTGAAAAATACTTATCAGATTATGATGAAACTTTTGCACCAGTTGCACGAATTTCCACTTTCAGATTGATGTTGGCATTCGCAATTCAAAATGATTTGTAAGTGCATCAAATGGATGTAAAAACAGCTTTCCTTAGGTTTCCTAAACGAAGAAATTTTCATGAAAATTCCTGAAGGAATAAATGAAAACAAAAATTATTTTTGTAAACTAAACAAGACAATCTGCAAGATATTGGTTTGAAAAATTCGAAAGAATCCTAAAACAACACAAATTTCAAAGTTCAAATGCCGGCAAATGTTTGTTTATTCTGAATTACAATCACATTAAAAAAATATATACGTCGTACTTTACGTTGACGACGTCATTATTGTTACTCATGATATTGACAGAATGAAAAAATTCAAGCAGTATTTAAACGAACAATTTGAAATGAGAGACATGGGTGATGCTCAATTTTTCTTGGGTATTAAAAGTAAACGTGAAAACAATAAAATTAAATTAAACCAAACTGCATATTTACAATCAGTGCTCAAAAGATTTGGAATGAATGAATGTAACCAAATCAGTACTTCGTTGCCTGAAAAAGAAACTATGGTGAATTAAATTCAGATTTGCATTATGATTCGCCATGTAGAAATTTGATTGGTTGTCTCATGTATGCAATGCTATGCACACGCCCTGACTTATGTGTTGCTTTGAACATATTAAGTCGTTTCCAAAATAAAAATAATAAAGAATTGTGGCGAAATCTCAAAAGAGTGTTAAGATACTTAAAAGTACAATTAAAAAATTTTTTGTTTGAATTATGAAAAGAAAAATTCTCAACAAATATTGACCAGCTATGTGGATGCTGATTGGGGCGGAGATGAAGTTGATCGCAAAAGTACAACAGGTTATTTATTCAAATTGTATAGCAATACAATAAGTTGGAATTTAAAACGACAGCATTCCGTTGCCACATCATCCACTAAGGTAGCATTTTATAAGAGAAAAAATTCAACAAAAGATAATTACAGTAAAATATCTTCCCACAGGTGAACAACAAGCAGACATGTTGACAAAACCACTATCAGCTGTAAAGTTTAGACTTAACAGAGACAAGGTTGGACTTGCACCAAAATGAATCATCAACGCCTTGATTAGGATTTCTTGGGGTTTTTCCAATCCAAAGAAACAAATGTTGAACCATCAAATTCCCCATAAATAATGAGACAAATAATGAATAATTTAAAGAAAAAAGAACTATATTATAATAATAGTAAATTTTTTTTTGCGTGTTAGTATTGAATTTAAACAAAATAAATTTTATGTATGTTACTATTAAATAAAACTAATGTGGCATCACTCATCAAAATAAAATACTTTTGTACACATATAATTATTGTTATTTATTATAATTTTCATTTAAAGTAAAAACAACACAGATTTTTCTCTAATAATTTTATTTGTTTAAGAGCAAAGGAATTAATTGTGCGAATCAAGGGTCGAAACAGAACTGAACTAAATTTTGAAAAGAGGAATAGAAGGAAGGTGTAACGTCGAAATTCATCTCACGAAAAATGGTGAGCATCGCGTCTGCGATTTTTCGTGAGAATTAAAAAAAAATAAAGGAAAGGTGAGCGTTGTGAATTCCGCTCTTGAAGTGTTCTCACAAAAAAATGCTGACGGTTGCGTCTGCGTTTTTTGTGCGACAGAAAAAAGATATTTTAAGAATTTTTTATTAAAATATTTTGCTCAATACAATTTTGTTTCACATTTGTGATTTGCAAATTTCTTGTTATAATTAAACCTTCTGTTAGTTCTTCCATGGATGATACATTATTTAATTTTAATTTACATACATTACTAATCTTAAAAGCATTTCTAATACAGTGGTTGTTGTGAAGCTTGAGATTTCTTTTTATCAAGCTATTATTGTTTTTAGCATAGACGTTTTCATTTTGTATAAGAACTTCTTCAATGTTGTAGTTTAGTTCTTCTAGATTTCTATGGGAATGGAATCACTAATGCATTATAATACAACTCGTCCGTGAAATTAGGAATACTTATGGCGAAAATGTGTAAGACATTTATCTTAATAAAAGGAAGGGTCGTTAGTGATATGTTATGTTTATTTTTTTCTTGTTCTGTCATTATGGAAGTACGTTAAGTCTGCTCATTAAGTTAATGCCTACAATTTTTTCTAATTGTTTATTTATGAGATTGATGTCCGCGTACATTTGTAGCATGAATTTTGACTTTTCTACGAACAGTAAGACTCTATTTGTATTATAAGTTTCGTTGACTAGTAAACTGTTTAACTTATATTGCTGTTTATTAACATGCTCGACAAGATGATTCAGATTTTTAATCAGATTATCATTAATTTCAACCTGTTTATTAAGCTGTTCCGTTAATTGTTTTGAGTTCTGATCTAGGTTTCTTAAATGATCGTAAATTTCCTTAGCATCCTCCATAGTTCCAACCAAAAATTTAAGTGCATGTCCACCAATATCAATTAAACCTCGTTTATGTCGGTTGTCATTGTGAATATGTGGTATAATAGTATTAAGACTACTTTTAGCAAGTGTTAATTCTCTACTTAATAAGTCATGATCAACATTGTCAGTTAAATTTAACATCTCTAAGTTAATTTTTCTGTACTCATTTAAGTCTATTATATGTAAAACCTTTTTATAAGACTATTACTGGCATTAAATCAGTTTTGAATAAAGTAAAGCCATATTCACTATTTATGGGTACTATTTCTAGTGATATTCCCAATGCTTGTGGGATGAGTAACAATATAAGAAGCATCTGTAAGAGAAGTAAAATTATTTATTTATTATTTTGATGTTTATACTTTCGCTTCTTTTGATTCTGACAACACTTAGTATTACGATTTGTATTAGTATCTATCACATAACTATCCTCATGTCTATAATTTGTTAGTCTTTATACTTTGGATTATTTTTCCTAATATTTCTATAGCAAACGATATCCTCACAATGTTCGAAGCTTTTATCTCGTTTTTCATTTAAATGTTTTGTTCTTATTATTTTGTCTCGCTTGAATTTATTAACTAGTTATTCTATGTCGTCGCGGGTAAAATTATTTTGGATGAAATCAAGTGGGCGAAGCTTAGTTGTACTATGAATAGAATTGTTGTAAGCTGTAACTATTTTAAACATTTTATCGTCCAGTTCATCCCTAGACTTGTCTGCTTCTAATATCCTTAGATGTTCATTCATAGTTCCATGAAGACGTTCAACATAAGAATTTCCTGTTTTGTTGTAAATTGTGGTAGTATGTGAGTGAATTGAATTTTCTGTGAGGAATGATTTCACAGCGTTATGAAGGATACATGTTGCATTATCGAAAACTATTTTTTTCATTTTCCCTAAGAATCTAATTCGTTCTTTTATAGCACTTAGTATCGAAATCCAAGTTCTGTCGTTTAATTTGTGTATTGTGGCGTATTTACTAAATTTATCTATTGTGATCAGATACATGATATTTCGATAAGGAAACCAAATATCTATGTGAACAATGTTATTGAAATTACTTGGTGTTTCTGTTATTTTATATGGGAGTTTTATGGGATGCCGATCATGTTTTGCTATAGTTCATACTTCACAGTTATTTATGTACGCAGTTACATCCTTTAACTCTTGAAATACTTCATTGATACCTCGGTGATTATTTCGCAAGTGTTCTTCTTTGATCAGGGTTAAGATCTCTTCTTTATCTGTGATATCGACTAATTTTATATTAGACTTAAGTAGTTTTAAACTTTTGTTATTGGAAAAATATTGAACATACAAATCCTGAAGTTGTAAGAAAATACTATTTTCTGTGCAATAAATACACATGATACCTTTATCTTTCAATACTCTTTTAAGTACTTCGATTAAATTACTATTTTCATCAACAGTAATCGAATTTTGGAGTTTTTTATGCACTATCTTCATTACAAATTTTTCTTTTGCACCTCTCTTTACGTAGATTTGATTTTTGTATAAATTCACTGGTTTTTCTGTAATATAAATATAATTTGTTTCATCTTCTTTTGCACTATGAATAGTGGCATCAGTTGATCTTGCTTCGTCGCAAGGAGTGTCTGAATTATATAAAATATCATTAATTGCCTCAAAATCATTGTCCCTTTCTTGACTTATGAACCTACTTAACCCGCCCGCAACACAATTTTCTTTACCTTTGACATATATTATTCGTATTTATTTAATTGGATTTTCCACCTTTGCAACTTCATATTCGGTTCTTTGATACTATTAAGCCATACTAAGGACTTATGGTCTGTTCCCAACAGTGAATTTCCTACCATACAAGTAGGTTCTAAAATATTTAACGGACCAAACTATAGGCAGTAATTCCTTTTCGATGGTGGAATACCGTTTGTTTAAAGTACGTGAAGCATAACATATTGGGCGGTTATTTTGGGTAAGAACCGCTCCAATCGCATAGTTTGATGCGTCTGTAGTTAAAACAAATGGTTTTTCAAAGTCGGGACACTTCAATATCGGATCACTAATTAAAAGAGTCTTCAATTTATTGACAGCAGATATATAAACTGGATCAGCCGTGTTTATTTTTGTAATCTTTTTAAGACAATTTATTAAAGGGTATGCAACTTTTGCATAATCCCTGATGAATTTCCTATAATACCCTGTGGAATGCCCATTTTGTTTATAGCTTCTACCTTTTTATCATCAGGTTTTATTCCCTTACTAGTTATTATCATGCTTATTTTGAGATTCGAATGAATAGTCAATTCTTTCGAATGTCTCTATTCATTCGAAAGATTTTTGTGTATTTTGAGATTCGAATGAAAAAGGTTCATTTTCGAATGATAACGCAAAATGAACTTAAATAAATTTAACCATCAAAGTCAGCTGTTTGACATTTCTTTTAATACGGGTTGACCATACCTTGCTTTTTTTGCGTTAGAACTATTCTCTTTCTTTGGAAATATTTTTATTAGTTACACTTTTACGAGTTTAAACACTTTTACGACGAAATTTAAGTAAGACATTTTATGAAACATGTTTTGTATACCTATAATAATATCGAACACGAAAACAAAGCAAAATAAAATAACATACATGTATATTTAATTACATGGCTCTCCCACCATATAGTCGGCACGAGTCTGGTCACTCTACCTTTATTTTGAGTGCTGTCAGAAGTAAAGTAAACATTTGCTTGGTGATTTCTTTTTAATAATTAGAGTTGTTTTTAGATAAAATAAAATGCTGCTTTCTTTTGTGGACAGTGCAAATCAATAGAAAATCATAAAAACATTAAAATAAGAGTAAAAAAATAAAGTTGAAACATTATTTTGTGCATTTACTCGTCTTTCCTTTGGATCTTTGTTTACATAGAGCTTGAGTGGGACTATTTTATTTATACGAATTGCCGGCCACCAGTTTTTCTAATTGGAACGTGACCTATACCTACAGGATAGGCAAATGTGAATTAAAATTACTTCATTCAATTTTCTACAGAATATACAAAATATCTTACTATATTTACGTGTTTGTGAATCTATGCGCCAGGAAAATGTGTGCGAATGAAAAATGACATTTGTTTCGAATGAATAGAATCTCAAAATACGCATAACCCATGAACTTTCGAAAGTTTGGATGAACTTTCTATTCATTCTATTCATTCGAAAGTCAAAATACAATCTATGCGAATTCGACTCACTTTCGAATGAATTCGAATGTCAAAATAAGGCTGTATATGTCCTAAGTAGCTAGTTGTTTCAGAGGCAAAATTACATTTTTCTATTTGAATTTTTAAATTAGTTTCTCTTTGTATTACTTTTGTTATTGACATTAATTGTTCATCGAAACTCGTTGAAAAAATTAGAACATCGTCCAAATATACCACGCATATCTTATTAACGCTTAAGACAGCGTTCATCAACCGTTGAAAAGTGGAAGGCGAATTTTTTAGGCCAAATGGCATTCGTAAAAATTCATAGTGTCCATTTGCTGTAGAAAATGCTGTTTTTTTTTTTATCTTTAGGTAATACCTCTTTCTGATGAAAGCCCTTTGCGAGGTCTATAGTAAACAAATAATTACATTTCCCTAGTTTATCATTTACAGTTTGCTCATTTAGTTTTTGGTTCCCAGAATTATCAAGTTTTTTGGGCTTTATAATCTTCTGTTCTAGCATTTCTTGGATTTGTCGATCAACCTCTCGTCGATGGATCTCTGGATACCTATACAGCTTACTATATATTGGGATGTCTGTTTTGGTTTTGATTTCGTGTTTTAGTTCGTTTGTGAAAGAAAGGTTATCTCCTTCCTTATAAAATACATCATTATAGGAATTCAGAAGAAGTTTCAATTTATCAATGTCTTTTTTATTTAAGTGCTTAGCGAAATTGTGTGGTGTGATCTTATCAAAATTTACTTCATTATTAAAAAATGCGATATCTTCATCTATAAAACAATTTTGGTTATATATTTCTTCTTCTCGATTAAGGTATATTGGGATTACAGAGTTACACGTTTTGAGTAACCTTTGTTTGTAATCAATTACGGCTTCTAAATCTACGAGAATGTTATTACCTATAAGACCATCAAAATTTTCGTGAAACTTATATTCTAAAAATTCTACATTATAACCATCTTTTTCATTGAATTCTTTAAATAAAGGAAATCTGAAACGATCTTTTATTTCTACCTCTCGAAATATCCATTGGTTCGGGGAATGGAATATTTCTTGAAAAGTTCTGTCTAAACTGATCACTGTTTCTAGAGTTTCCCTGCTGATTATCTGTATTATTAAAAAACTGTCTGAACTGATTATTATTGCCATAATTTTCCTGTTGATTATCCCTATTAGTAAAAGAATTTCTGGACTGATTACTATTGGCATAATTTCCCTGTTGATTATTGCTATTATTAAAAGAATTTCTGGACTGATTACTATTGCCATTATTTATCCTTCCTAATAATGAATTTATCTTATTGTAAAAAAACTTCTACAGTGGAATCACATCTACACAATCTTAATTCTTCGATGAGTTCTGTTGGTGACATTTTTTCTCCATGATTCTTTTTCAAAATGGCTTTCAAGTTAGCCCAAGTGTCTACTGTACCACTTTGTATTAATGATTCTTTCGCTTTACCGATTATTTTATCTGTAATGAACCCAATAATAATGATCTTAAGTTCATTGCTTAAGGGTTCAATAATTGGAATTAGTGATTCGATTCTGTTAAGAAACCCAGATAGACAATATTTATCTCCATTAAAAGGTGTAATATAGCTAATATGTTTCGCTATGTATTGAACAGTTTCCCTATCTTCAGAATTCATTTTTGTTTTTTTTTCTTTCTTAACTTTTAGACTTTATTGATATTTCTTACGATTTTGAATACTTATGTAATTTTGCACAATTTTCTTACACTACTATTGTATAATTTCAATTCACAGGCTTTCAATTTGAATCAGTTATAAATACTTATTTGTTATAATCAATTAATTTTTAGATATGTAATTTTGAACAATTTATCTTACATTACTGTTGTTAAATTCTTGAATCTTGATGATGTTGTACCAGATGATTTTTCTCCATTTTTCTATCTAGGTAAGGTGATTATCCAGATAATATGACCCTATTCGTGCGGTTTCAATGTATCTTTGTATGCATTTAGAAGATGCTGCCTCGTATTTACTGCTGTGAGTTAAAATATCACCGATATTCGCACTTGTTTTCTATCAAGGACCAGGAACTTTTCTTCTCGTTTTTTCTTAAGGATTACAAGTACTCTTGAATGGAAGCACTTCTTTAAGGACACTTGCACCAAACAGAGATGTCAACAGGCTGACACGAATACGTAACGGAATAAGTAACGGAAATTGTTTGTGTTTTAATTAAATATCAAAAAAATGCTAACGAGCAGAGTTGTGTACATGTTGAAATAATTTTGAAATCCGCCTACCTCCACTCCACTTTTTGAAAAAAATAATTGTTTTGGTGTGATTTTATAAAAAAATATTTAAGCACAAATTTATGCAAGTTTCTAGTGGAAGTGGCAAAATGCATAGTCATACCTACATACATATGTATTTACATATGTATGTCTGTATATAGAAAAGTGATAGGGTATCACACGTTCCGCTCCAGCGAATTGTAGCATTTCCATATGTTTTTTTTTTAATAAAAGCTTAAAAAAATCAGCCTCAATATTGGTAGCGTAATTAGACAAAGTCAAAGTAATCTTCTATATATATAATTCTTTCGGGGTTAAGCTCGATGACGTTATAACTCGATAACCGCTGGACCGCATTTTTGCATTTTTCGCATTTTACAGAACATAGTTGGCGTCGGGTGTATCGATATATGACAGTTGATTTGCGTGCGCGATATTTGTATATAAATTTCTATCAATGAATTCGTTTCGATAATTAGGTATTGAATTTTAAAGTTTGAACGCATGACATATTTGCTGTCTGGTGGCCAACGGTTACAGGTAAAACGGAGTTATGCCGGGTTCAGCTAGTAATTCATAGTTTCCTGGAAAATTAAAATTTAAAGAAGTGTTTCAAATACCTACATATGATTTAATTACAAATTTGAAATTACTGTCGAACTTTGATAACTCGAATGAAATTGGTTGGCGCCAAGATGGAATTTACATGTAATTTTTATTTGATAACTCGAATGTCTTGATAACTCGATTTTTTTTGTGGCAAGTGGTGGTTCAAGGTTCAACTGTAATTCTTATATTTCGATGGAGAATGAATTTCTTTAAGAACTCAATTATTATTCTTAATTTTTTCATAAAAATTATCACCGTTTTTGTACTGCAATTCTTAAAATTAGTATTACCTTAACTGTTTCGACAGACAGTTGAGTTTCTTCTTCTCAAACAATAGCCCAACAAAAATAAAATTAATTAAAAAAAAAAAAAAAACATACTAATCGCGCGTCTAATTCCACCATCAGTGAAGTGCAGTGAAAAATAAAAAAAATCAGTGCCGGGCTTCCATCATTCCGACTCCCACTCACTCACTTTTACACCTCACAGAGAGAGAGAGTGTGTAACATCTGATGCATAGCGGGTCGCGAGTGTTTATCTAAATAGCGGACCACAGCTGACTGTCGTTTGGGCATAACACCTGCGGCAGTTTGTTGTGGAAAACTATTATTGGATCTACAACTCGCGACTCTGCTTAGTAACGTCGGAGTTGTGTCTTTGTGTGTTTGTATGTTTTGGTGATGAAGGAGTTTGGGGAATTTAGGGTTGATTTCACTAACGTTCGTGGTCTTATAATGAATTTCTTTGACCTATACGTCCACGCCCATTCCCACAAACCAGCTGTTTTGGCACTTAGTGAAACACAGGTAGAAGAAGAATCTCCCAGTTTGCAACTGCCTGGGAGTGCCATTATTCTTCCCCCACCGCGGACTCGCCATCTATATTCGTAGTGATATCGCTTACCAAATTCCATGACAGTATGTCCACTGTTCCAATCCGGAATTTAACTGCAAATGGCTAAAATTCACCGTCCGTTAGCAAATTATCCACTACTGTTTCATTTACAGAAGCACTCGTGCAGACAGTAACTCAACCTTTAATGAGTTTGATGCGCTGTCTGATTCCATCACCCGAATTGTCACCCTATATCCTCGTACTGAAATTGTCATTGCGGGCGATTTTAATATACACAATTCGGATTGGCTTCGACACTCTGGCCAGACAACATCCGAAGGAAGGTATGTTGAACTTTTCGCTGAGATTAACAACTTGACTCAGCTTGTAAATTAGCCAACACGTATTCCGGACATTGTAATTCACTCCGCCAACACTCTTGACTTCTTTCTTACCTCTCACCCTGATAAATACACCATTGATGTATTAGCGCCTCTAGGCCGATCTGACCATAACATCATATCAGCTAAATTTTCGTACTCCGAGTTAAAGAACAAATGACATTCCAGCTGTTAGCTCCTTAGACAAAGCCAATCTGCTCGCTGCACAATTCGCAGCTAATTCCACACTGCAAGATAGTGCTATGTCTGTCCCTGTGCTTGAGAGCGTAGATTCTGATATGGGGCAAGTCTACTATGGGGTATCCCCCTATAGTTCTGAAGAGGTGTTCTTCCACGCTGGCAAAGCCTCTGTGTAAGCTTTGCTGTCTGTCGTACTTTTCTGGACTCTTCCCGAGTAGATGGAAAACAGCATTTGTCCAGCCTGTACAAAAAAAAAGACGAATCCTCCTCTCCAACCAATTATCTACCCATTGCACTTCCAAGGTTCCTTCTTTCCAAGGTCATGGAAACGCTGATAAATCGTCAGCTCATGAAATATCTTGATTCACGAAAACTCCTCAATGACCGGCAGTATGGTTTTCGTAGCAACAGGTCCACTGGTGATTTGATGGCATATCTCACCGAGAAGTGGAACCAATCTCTTCATCACTTTGTCGAATCAAAGATAGTTGCGCTTGATATTTCAAAGGCATTTGACATTTTTGGCATCAGGCTCTTTTGTCGAAAATGCGTGCATATGGTATTGACGAGTCTCTTTTTCATTGGATTACCTTTCGGGGCGTTCAATACAAGTTGTATTGGATGGCTTCAAGTCTGATATCCACCACATAAATGCTGGTGTTCCTCAGGGCTCAGTTCTGTCTCCGACTCTCTTTCTCATTTTTATTAATGACCTGCTACCTCTAATCCAATCCATTCCTTCGCTGATGACAGTACCCTCAGTTTTACATATTCGTTCCCTAACTCACGTCCCTGCTTTTCGGCCGTAGAAGAGGAACGGCAACGTATGTTAAACTCATTAAATTCCGATCTAGACAGCATAATCAAATTGGGTTCAACCAACAGAGTGGAATTTAATGCAAATCCAAAACACAATGCTGTCTAGTGTCACTCAAGCGTAACCAGACCTCCCAACCATTATCCATGAATGGTACTTGCATCGCAGAAACCGAAAGACTTGCTATTCTCGGTATGTGTATCCACAAACATCTCCGATGGAACGATCACATATTCGAAGTCGCCAAAAATGCAGCAAAATGTCTAGGATTCCTTAAGCGGTGCAAGAAATACTTTACCCCGTCTGATCTGGCCACAATTTACATTTACTACAGCCTTCAGACGTTCAAGACCAACGTGCACAGGTCCTCTGGAACTCCTCTGTTCCTTTTCCCCCTTTTCCCAAACGCCCGTGCCCTGAATATTCAGTATAAGGGTATTCATATCCTCTTTGGTGAGCGCAAATTATAAAAAAAAAAAAGGCGGGGCCTGTGGATGAGCAACCTGAAACGTCGAGGGCCGCTGAACGGCGTCGTCGTGAGATGGCCAAGACCAAGGGGCAGGATTTCCGGTCGAAAAAGATTAGGTCCTCAGAGGACTCGAAAAATCCCCCCAAAAGGTCCAAGTCAGACACGGGGGTGCTTTTAAGCGGGTCGATCCGGAATTCACTTTGGTGGATTTTGGAAAGCCAAGTGGTCAGTACTCTCCCGAGTGCGGCCAAATGATTGAGAAGGCTTTAGCCAGAGCAGTCTTTGACCGCATTCGGAAGAATTTTGGCGCAACTGCGCCCACGTTCGGCAGAGCGAAGAGGTATCGCGGCTTCTCATTGCTAGACTGCAAAGATCAGTTAACAATGGAGTTCACGAAGGCCGCAGTTCGCAATTTTAAACTATGGGAGGGAGCTGCACTGCGAGCGGTACCCCCAAAGGAGATACCCACCACACCCAAGGGAAGAATTTGTGTTCCTGACTGGGGTGTGAACAAGACCGACATCCTCGACTTCCTCAAAGCCCAAAACCCGTCAATTGATATGAAGGGGTGGGAGGTCGTCGGGGAAGAGGAACCGAAGAATGGGACCAAAGGGTTCATCATTCTTATGAATGAACCCCCGGCCTCACTTCAGTTGAGGCTGTTTTATGGAGCGGGAGAGGTTACTCTGAAGCTCATAAAGCGGACTCAAGCTGCGAGCAGCGAAGGGGCGAATGATGCTATGGAGGTTGAGATTGCGACGACCAATGCAGGTAGTGCAAATCAACCTTCACCATAGCGCGGGTGGCTCCGACAACCTGAGGCTGCTGGACTTGGCCCTAATCCAGGAACCGTGGATTCTTAGGAATCGCGTGATGGGATTAGGGTCGAAAAACTATAATGTATACTATAGAAGCAACGCTGACAAGGTTAGAACTTGTAACGTGGCTAAAAAGAGTCGTCATATACTAATGTAGTCTCATTTCAGCTCCGGCGACTTGACAGTGGTGAACGTGAGAGGGATGATCGGGAACTGTACGGTGACGTCTGCGTACCTACCTTACGATGACGGCATCAACGTCCCCTCGGATGAACTGAGGTCGCTCATAACAGCGTCTCAAAAAGGTAAGAAAAACTTAGTCTTGGGATGTGATGCTAACGCCCATCATACTCTGTGGGGTAGCACTGATAAATTCAAAAGAGAACTGAGGAAATCTTTCAATCACCCCACTGAAGACCTCAACTCGGCTGAAGCAGTTGACAATGCAGTCGATGCACTGACCAGTTCCCTCACGCAATCTTTTGAGAAATCCTGCCCGGTTAGTAGACATAGCGGTAAAAAGCGTCCACCATGGTGGAGCAACAAAAAAGCGGAGCTCTTACGTATTGCAAGAGTAAGCTGGAACCTCGCCAAGGAAGGGGTCATCGAGTGGTCGACCTACAAAGAGAGTGTAAGACTCCTCAAGAAAGAGATTAGGTACGCAAAGAGGAACTCTTGGAGGTCCTTTTGCGCATCTATAGAATCAACAAACGAGGCGTCCCGACTAAGAAAGATCCTGGCCAAGACACCAGCGCCAGAATCAGTCTAGGATAATCTTTTCGACACGAGGAAACACAACCATCCAAAGAAGAGTCTGCAGAGGAACACCCCAAGACGGAGTTTCTTCTCCGCTGATATGGCTCCTTGTAGTGAATGAGGTGCTGGATATATTGAAGGAAAATGGCTTTAACGTGACGGCCTATGCCGACGATGTGATTATCCTGGTCAAGGGGAAGTTTCTCCCAGTTCTTAATAAAAGACTAGATGTCTACGCCTCCAGAGGCACCCCACAGGGCGGGGTTATCTCCCCGCTTATCTGGGTCATTGTTTTAAATGAAGCTTTGAAACTACTTGAAACATCTGGGGTCAAAGTCGTCGCCTATGCAGACGATGTAGTACTGATGGGTACGGGCAAATTTCTCCCTACGCTCAGTGAGCAAGTCGACGGTGCCCTCAAGATCCTGGTGAGGTGGTCTAAGACATGCGGCCTTACCGTCAACCCACAGAAAACTGAATTGGTTTTATTTACCAACAGAAGGAAAATCCCTCGGTTCAGCACACCCTCTGTGGGAAGCATTCCCCTCAGCCTATCCGACAGCGCAAAATACCTGGGAAAGAATCAAAAAGGCCAACATAGCCTTCTACATGTGCAGCAGAATTTTTGGGAAGACCTTGGGACCCTCTCCAAAAACAATTCTCTGGATGTATACGGCTATCATAAGACCCATCCTGACATATGGCAGCCTAGTATGGTGGCCAGCGTAAAACAAATCCACCTACCTGAAGGATCTCACTAAAGTACAAAGACTAGCGTGCATTGGTTCCACCAGTGCGATGAGAACTTCTCAACCTGCCTCCGCTAGACATCTACATGAGATCAAAAGCAGCAATCAGTGCCTTAAGAATAAGTCAGACCGCGTGTTGGAAGTCAAGTACGATAGGGCACGCGACCATCCTCGGCAAATTTTTCGGCCATACACCCAGAACAGACTACACTACGCCCTACCTTGACTTCAAAACACCATTTACCTGAGCTTACCCTAGCAGAGATGAATGGAAAGACAGCCGCATACCCAATGCCGAATCCATAGCTGTTTACACTGATGGATCGAAAATGGACACCGGTGTAGGATCCGGGATTTTCTCCGAATCACTGGGTATATCCAGATCTATACGACTTTCAGACCACAGCAGTGTTTTCCAAGCGGTGGTCCTGGCAATGACAACAGCGGCCCGTGAGTCTGCCGTAAGGTATCACTTTCTTTATCGACAGCCAGGCAGCTATCAAAGCAATTACTGCCATAGAAATAAAATCCAAGCTTGTGAAGTGCTGTCGCGAAGAGCTTAAGGCTATTGGAACACAGCACAAGGTTCTACTCTGCTGGGTCCCTGAGCACGAGGGCGTCCCGGGAAATGAAAGGGCAGATGAATTGGCAAGGAAAGCTTCATCGGACCCACTCGAACTGACTGACCTCTCCATAAGCACCCCGCCCTGCGCTCTCAGGCTCGAGGCTGGCTATGAGAGAGGCAAACTTGAGATGGAAGTCCATAGACACTTGCAAAACTGCAAAACAACTATGGCCAACTTTTGACAAAGCAAGGACCGAGAGAATTATCCGCAAGGACAGACGTTCACTGTCCTTACTCGTGGGGATACTCACGGGACACAACCAGTGTTACCTCTGAGAATTTTCGGAAATGGTCCTGAAAAGGGTCCCTGCCGAAATAAAAGGGGCGCATATAAAATTAAAGAACCAATTTTAGCGAACCAAATAATACTTGCCTTATTTACTTTTTTTTTTACTTTTCTAAAAAAAATAAATATCAAAATAAAAAAGAGCAAGAAATATAAAGTTATGATTTCAATTCAGTCAAAATCGGTTTTAAAGACCTTCAAGGGACCGAAGAATTTAGTCGTTATAAGTGATTTTGACTGTGTTTATATTGAATTCTTCGGAATGGAATTCCTAAACTTTCTATTCTATAGGTATGCGAAACAAAAAGCACTTACTACTTGAATGTATGCATCTGTTCAAAGGGCGAGTAAATGTACATTTTTTTGGCGTTAGAACAAATACATCAACACAAATCGGTTAAATGAGAAATGAATGTGTCAATTCTCAGCCAATTCGCAAAAAGGGCCCAAAAAGGGTCGTATATTACAAAAAGGGTCAAATTTCGATGATTTTCGAAAAGGGGGGTCCACGGGTCCGATGTATTAAAAAGTGGTCAATTTGCCCCTAAAGGGTCCGAAAGGTAACGCTGGACACAACACTCTGCGGTACCACCTAAGGAAACTACGTCGGACGGAAGAAGAACTCTGTAGAGGATGCGGCGATGAGGAGGTTATAGAGGACACTACCCACTTCCTCTGCCAATGCCCTGGACTCCAACATTCCAGGCACAAATTCCTCGGCAAGCACTTCTTTCAGGATTTAGGAGAACTTTCCAATGTCAATAACGACATGTTACTGAACTTCATCAGAACATCAGGATGGTTTGTATACAAGGATAACGAGTAAGTACAACCATGGGAGCGTAGCTCTCTACTCTTGCAAAAATGCATTCAGCAACACATGGGGCTTCAGACCAGCTGTGGTATACTTGATATACACGGCGGTTGTAAGACCCATTCTGACATATGGTTCACTAGTATGGTCGATGGTAATTGAGAAGCAATATCAGCTTTCAAACCTCACCAAAATCCAGAGGGCGGCATGCATCGGAATCATGGTATCATTGACAACAACACCGACGGCGGCAATGGCCGCGTTCCCTACGCCTGGAATTCTCTAGCTGCTAGATTCGTAAAACATGCTAGAAGATGAAACGTACAGCTAGGGTTAGAAAGTACTAAAAACCAGTGAAAAATGCTACAATCCGTATGGAGCGAATCGTATGATACCCTATCCCTATCTTATTTGGTCGTGTCAGTGGGCGGTGGAAAATGTATTCACAAAATTTTCTATTTTGCCCTATAAACTTATATTTTTACTCGAAAACTAATTTTTGAAGTAAACGCCCCTAAAAAGTGGGCGTGGCCATATACAATGTATAGACGATTTGTAGGTTAAGTGGATATCTACATATTTGCTCATGTAAGTTTTTTCGAGTTTCATATTAAAATATTGAAAAAAGGTGATTTTTTTGAAAAGTGGGCGTGTCAGTGGGCGGATTTTAAAAATTTTTACACTTGTATTGCTTACTTTTCCAAGGACCTCGTATACAAAATTTCATCAACCTAGCTCAAAATTTAAGGCCCAAAAACTGGTGACATACGGACGGACGGACGGACATGGTTTAATCGACTCGGCTATTGATGCTGATCATTTATATATATACTTTATTGGGTCTATCTGTAATATTTCTCTATGTTACAAACTATGTGTCAAACTTAATATACCCTTAGGATAGGGTATAAAAATACCCCACATGCCCTGTTTAAATGAACAGATTGTGAGATTGGATTGGGAACAAATTGGGTTTCAATCTGAGTTCGAAATTGATTGAAATCGTGTAATATACGGCACTTTTCCTTTATGTGCCGAGCTGCTTTTGCCAAACAATTAACCCTTATTAGCTATAATTGTTTTATGACCTTACAGTATATCTCATTCGTGTGGAAATACAACCCCTTTTTGTTTTCTGACGCCACAACGATTAGTTTTGCTCTCTTCATTCTTTGCCTGCCAAACTCGATCTTTCTATCCTCCTATCCTTCGATCCTTGAATTTCATGAAAATTTCAATCCGATCCGATCGATTCCCTCTTATAAACGGGGCAATATAGACTTTTTTATTTTTCCGTAAAATAAAAAAACATACATAAATAACCACACACATAAGAATCGCCACTTTTACCACACTTTGAAATTAAGAAAAGTACATAAAATAGGGAAATACATATTGCGATTTACAAATTCACAAACTTTTTGACAACAAAAGGCGAAAATGCAGACAGCTGTTGTTTGTTTTGATTTCTTTAGTTGATTTACTACATTTTATGCAAGTACTAATTGTACTTGTATTGTGTTTTTTCCGAGTGTCTGACAAACATTCAAGAGTATAATTGTCATGAGAAAGCTTCTCAAAAACCCCTCTGCCCTTCGGATACGGCATAAAACTGTAGGTCCCTTCTGGACATGCAGAAATGTATACCACGCACAACATGTACAATTGTGAGAAGCTAGGTCTTGGCCCTCTATGGGCTGCTTACGGCCTAATATTTATATATTTAATTTATTTATTTTACTAATTGTGTTTACTACTTTGACTTCGTCGCTAGGATCTGCTATAAATGCAGACAGCTGTTGTTTGTTTTGATTTCTGTAGTTGATTTACTACATTTTATGCAAGTACTAATTGGGTTTACTATTTTGTCTTCGTCGCTAGGATGTGCTATAATCTAGTCAAATTTTGATCCTAGGGGCCGCTAGATTCTCTTGGACAAAATCTGTCATCTCGGTGCAAAAGTATTCTAGCAGCTAGATTAGCGAGGTGTTGGAAACTCGGCCAATGGAAACCATGCTTAGTTTCATTCCGCTTGGCATTTAGTAGTCTGGCAGCCAAAACTTCTATAAGATTGAGGGAAGGTCGATTGTGGTCATTAAACTCTTACGGCTACGCCTTTATTCTGTCCCGATGGGAGGCTACCAATGGATTGACGGAAACAGATCACATGAACCCGATGTTAACATTCGAAAGGAGATTCAATGCAAGGATTCCTGACAGAAGGTACTGCAGCGCTTTCAAGCCGAAGTCACTGCCATTACGCAGGCTGCTGAAATTATACGCGAAAGTAATATCGTCGGAAAAACGATAAGTGTCTATATAGACAGACAGGCAGCCATTAAAGCTCTGGACTCTGCTATAATTCGGTCGAGGCTGGTGAGAACCTGCAAACGAGATATCCAGAGCCAATACGGTGGCCCTCAGTTGGGTACCAGGGCATATGGATATCGAAGGAAACGAGAAAGCGGATGAGCTTACTAGAAGGGGGTTGATGCTGCACATATCGGGGACACTTTCCTTTGTAGCAGCCCCAGTCAGTTTTTTTAAGGAAAAAACTAGAAGATGAAGTCATCGATCGTGCAAACAGACGCTGGGTTCATCTGGATACATGCGTAACGGCTAGGGGCTCTATGGCCGGCTTTTAGCAAGAAGAGACCATCAACTATGGTTAAACTCAGTCGTCATAACGCACGGGTCGTTTCTGGCGTCATTACCGGCCACTGTGTCATTGGCCTTCACGCAGAGAGACTCGGTGTGCTGCATAATGACTATTGTAGAAGCTGGAGAGACGAAGAAGAAATTGAATCTGTACGTCACATGCTGTGTGACTGTCCTGCCCTATCTGTTAGAAGAAAGAGAACTCTTGGCAGTCATTTCTTCTCGGAGCTGGAGGACTTAGGCAATGTTGAGCTGGTGGACCTCCTGAGATTTATATTACTATCTGGGTGGTTCTAACAGCGGACTTTATTACAGCGTTCCTAGGGTTAAATGATTGGGCACAGGGGACCCGAATTGTGGGTCTAAGTGAGCAGTGACCTTCTGGTCAAAAGGCACCCATCTACCTCACCTAACCTATCCAACTTCGTCAAACAAATCGTTTACCGAAATTGTTTGGTCAGTTTTCTGCCACACAAATACAAAACAATATTATCTTCCCATTTAATGCCTGTTTTTAGACAAGCCCATTGAAAGTCTTTGGCGTATTTTCACTGAGATGTCCATTTCTCTAAGTACTGTGACAGATTTTGTAAAAATGTTTTACATGCAACATAAATCTCTGCTTATCTATTTGTCCGGACTCTTTTAAATTATTTAAAATTTGTTTGACTGGGGTGATAATGAAATCGGCGGCCAACCTCTCCTCCAATTTAGATATAAGATAAAAAATCTGTCCGCTCACCTCCATTGTGGTTTTTATCCCCTTCAATCGCTAAAATGGTCTTATGAAACATGGAAGACTGATAATGAAAAAACATCAATCAAAGTTCTGAACTTGAGTCTTCAAAAATCGTCTGAAGAGCAATGTGATACTTATCAATTGGAGAAAATATTTCAGGGGCTCGTACATCTTTAGCACACGCTCAAAAGCAGGCAATAACGCTAGCCATCTAGTTTTGCGCAAACCCTCTTTGAGTTTTTCAACACGAACGGTGTATATATAGAAGTAGGCGTATATCTTCTTTATAATATTTTCTACGTCTAGTAGCAATAATTCTGCTTCAGTCTGTATTGCATTGTGTATAATATGTGCGGAACACCCGACCCCAACCAAAGACTGTTTTAAATTACTATCTAAACGGCTACATACATTATTTTTCCCAATCCTAGATAACCCTACAAAGTTAGTGTTGGCGTTATCGGCTCAGAAACCAACAATTTTGTCGGACAGATGAGTGTTGGCGACAATTATGATTATTGACTCACTTATAAGCTCCGACGTCTCTCCAGGCAAAGAAAGTAAAGCATCCTCAGTTTTACTCAGTACCAGCGTCTTCCTGATATGTGAAATACCTCACAACAGTGGAGAACAGCTTCAGATCCTTTTTTTTGGATGCGTCGGATAAATTGATACAAAACTTATATTTCTTAGTTCTTGTAGCAACTCTTGATGCGCATACTTTGAGAGTACATTCGGTTTTGGTTCTAGCACAAGAGAACTTTCTGTCGAACAGCTTGCTTAACAATTTGAAGTTGCAATCCATTGATCTAAAGCTGTGGTTATGGCAAATGTAGATCTCACGATCTGTGTAGTCGCTACTCCGAAAAAATGTGTCCACTTATGCTTTTGTCTTTCGATTTTTTTTTTTTTTTTTTTTTTTTCGTGGGTAGGTAAAAACCTTCATAGGCACTACGAGGACCGGCCGCGCGACTAACGTTTTTACGTTGGCCGTGAAGAAAAAAAAAGACTTTTCTTTCTCTTAACTGGTCAACGGAGACCTTTCATTTATTTATTGTATCGATTTTACAAAAGAAAACTTAAATGTAATACGACCCGCCGTCTTTAGCGCCGCTGCGATCGTCGATGACTATAACCGAAATATTGGTCTGCTGTCGGAGGTTTCGTTTCCCTTTTTATATGTACTTATTGATGATTCTGCACCATTCAGTTGGCCCATATTTGTATGTTTGTTCTTATCCGCTAAGTCATCATTTGGTGGTGGCGTAATTGGGGCGAACAATGTTGTTGCTCTTGGTGGTTTCGGGGGAATGACCAGAGTTGCTGGCGTTGCATATGTTACTCGCGTGCTCATAGTAGTGTGAGATTCTTACTCACTAAAAAACCTCCCATTTCCGGCTAGACTACGACTAAGTTCCCTTAACAAGTAGTTCACGCTTCTATAGTAATCGTGTTTGGCAGGTTACCTTCCAACGAAAGCACCTACAATACCGTAATAATAAGCGGTTTCTCCTTATGACGCTAGATCCAACGGTCTCGTTCGTTGTAGTCGGCGCGCAAGGTTTGTCTGATCCAGAGTTCGGATTATTTCGTCATTGCAATGTTCATTAAGACGAGTGCGAAGTTTGCGAGCAAAGTTTCTCACCTCGTCGGTTACGGTTGCGATTCCTAAATCTCGATGTAAGTCGCTATTTCTTATGTACCATGGAGCATCTACCATTGCTCTTAGTGTCTTATTTTGAAAAGTTTCAATAGATGAAACATATATATATGAAATAGATATATTGCTTGGTTTAGTACAGCCCCAAAGTTGTATACCGTACGTCCAAGATGGTTTTAGCAGTTGCTTATACAAAAGCAGTTTGTTATATACGCTTAATTTCGAAGATCGTCCGATAAGCCAATTCATTTCTCGTAGCTTGATTTCGAGCTCGTCGCGTTTCTTTTTAACGTGTGGCTTCCACTTAAGTTTTGCGTCTAGGGTCATGCCTAGATATTTCGCCTCGTTGGCGTACGGGATTTGTACCGAGTTAATAAAGAGTGGTAAGTTGTTTACCCTTTTGTAAGTAAAATTTACATGCGTTGATTTAGTCTCGTTAAGGACGATTCGCCAGGTCTTCGTCCACTTGCATATTTTGTCCAAAGCGCGTTGGAGTTTTCCCGTTGATAATTCGACTGTTTTATCCGTGGCGAGGATGGCCGTGTCGTCGGCGAATGTGGCTACAGTCGTTGTCTCATCTTGAGGTACGTCTCTTGTATACAGCAAAAACAGTGTTGGACCGAGAACGCTTCACCGGCGTGTATTTCTTTGAATTCCGAGTATACGCTCCCGTATCTCACACGAAAGAGTCTATCGTCAAGATAAGACTCTAGGAGTTCATACATTTTTACAGGCAAAACTTTCCGTAGCTTATATTTCAGGCCTTCGTGCCATACTTTGTCAAATGGGATACGTCAAGAAAAACGGTAGAACATATCATTTTCGCTTCTAAGGCTTTATCAATTTCATTAGTTATTCGATAGACCTGGTCAATTGTTGAGTGTTTGAACCTAAAGCCAAATTGGTGATCCGGGATCAATCGTCTTTCTTCAATTATTGGTTGCAGTCGTTTGAGCACAAGTTTCTCGAAGACCTTCGATATTATGGGCAAAAGCGAAATAGGTCGATTTGATTTTTTGTCACACGGGCATTTTTGCGGTTTCGGAACCATTATTACTTCTGCGACTTTCCATTGCCTCATTGAGGCGTTTGTGATGTAGAGGAGCTTCACTAGCGCTTTCTTCGGTAACTCCTTTAAAATTTCCCCAGTAATTAAGTCATAGCCCGGCGCTTTGTTATTCTTCAAGTTTCGTATCGTTTGACGAAGTTCAGACAGTGACACGTTTTTCATTCTATAGTTGTCCAGTACCGAATTGGGACTGAGATCGTCGACCAATGGTTCCCCGTCAAATGGTTTGAACGTTTCTTCTAGGTGGTCTGCGAATACATCTGCTTTTTCTTTGTCGCCTTTTATCCATTCGCCGTTGGCTTTTCTTATTGGCGCCGAGTGCATTATGGGCTTCTTAATGGACTTCACGGCTTTCCAAAGTGAGTAGTTCGATCCTCTATCGGCAGTCAAGCTTTCAAGGTAAGCGGTGGTCTCGCGACTTTTAAAATCTTGAAGTGCGTTAATTCGCTAGATAGGCTGTTTAAGATGGTTTTATCTGGAGGTGCTCGCGATCGCTGCCATCTCTTTCGCGCTTTTCTCTTTTCGCGTATGAGCTCTTCTATTTCGCGTGGGTATGTTGTTCCGCTATTCGATACTGAGTTCCTCCGGAGAGAAGTATTATTCCACGCAGCGCTCTGAATAACTCTCACGAGTTTTTCTATTTCGTCTTCTATTTCTAGCGGCGTTTTTAGTGGTACATTCAAGGCTATGTTTTCTTTACAGTATTTTCTAAAGCCGTCCCAGTCGGTGTTGCTGTTAGTTAATCTAGGCGCTCTTTCCTTTTTCGCTAGGCTTCCGCCGATTTTCAAAAGAACTGCCGAGTGATCTGAGCAGAGATCATAGCATTCTTCTACGTTCGTAAGGTATCGAGGTACCCCTTTTGTGATGAAGAACTCAACGAGGTCAGGTATTTTATTTCTGTCGGTTGGCCAATATGTTGGCTTTCCCGTCGATAAGAAGACCACGCCACGTTTCGAAGTTGCTTTGAGGAGTACTCTGCCTCTTGTTGAATTGCATCGTGAACCCCAAAAAGTGTTTTTCGCGTTAAAATCCCCGCCGATGATAAAGTTTGACCCAAGTGAGTCAAAGAGGGGAGTAAGATCGTCATCCGCCAACCTATACTTCGGAGGAAAATAAATCGACGCGATATTGTAATCTAGGTGCCTCAATTTCACGGAGACTGAGCTAATTTGCATTGAGTCAAGTTCAATTTCGGCGTTTTTGGAGTGCTTAATGCAGTCTTTGATGTAAAGGGATGAACCGCCTCTCGAATTTTCTGAAGGATGATGCGCATGATAATCGATGTAGCCTTTAATTTTGGGCCCCGATCCCTTCTTACAATGGGTTTCCGTAATCAGGCAACGTCAATATTGTTCTTCCGCAGAAATACTTCTAGTTCGTCGATTTTGTGCGATAGGCCATTTGCATTCCATGTAAGTATTTTTATTAGCTTCATATTCATGATTTGTTATTCGTTCTGCGAGGTTTAAACTCTAGCTCGCTCAGTTTGTCAATTAACTTGATTAACTTTAGTTTGTTGCTCAAGCTGTTCCAATATCATAACTAATATATGAGATACCGAATCCGTTGTGGCAGGTTCTGGTCTATTTTCACGTGACGCGACCTGTGCGTACGTTCTTGGGCCAATAAGCATTGATGTACCTTTTGTACTTGGACCGGCGGCGTTTTCTTGTGGATTTTTTACTTTTTCCTTTACCGATCTCGTTCTTCTGACCGACTTTGGGGTTTTCGGCTT
The DNA here is from genome assembly GCA_949716465.1 of Chalcosyrphus nemorum. Taxonomy (NCBI): domain Eukaryota; kingdom Metazoa; phylum Arthropoda; class Insecta; order Diptera; family Syrphidae; genus Chalcosyrphus; species Chalcosyrphus nemorum. The sequence goes on along the minus strand of OX454333.1, from coordinate 52,037,675 downwards.
GTCAGCTTTTGGACGTCTCGGAGTTGTGGTGACCTTATCTTCAGTACGTTTCTTTAGAGTTTCATGCCGTTTTTGTAGCTCTATGGCGATTTCGTCTTTCGATGTGGCGAATTACATCATCCTCCGCAGATATTGAAAACTCGCATTCGCAGACATTAAAAAATAAATATTGAGCCGTAAGGAACCCATAGAGGGCCAAGGCCTAGCTTCTCACAACTGTACGTATTGTGCGTGGTATACATTTCTGTACGTACAGAAGAGACCTACAGTTTTATGCAGTATCCGAAAGGCAGAGGGGTCCCGAGAAGCTTTCTCATGACAGTTATACTTTTGGATGTTTGTTAGACACTCGGAAGAGGTGGGGCCGTGAAAAAAACTTTTGATGGTATTTTTCAGGATTCAAACTTAGAACCCCCTTGCAGTAGTCCAACTCACTAACCACTGAGCCACGGCACCCACAGACATTACAATAAGCAAATGTGTTATGTTTGCTCGGTTTCAGGAATTGATATTTTTTTTTAAATCTTCCGAGAATTTACACTCCCTCTAGCATTTTTGTTGCTGCTGAAGTGGATGCCATTCTATTTCTATTTACGTATAATGAAGCGCTAAATTTATTAATTATGGTGCTAATATTCGATTTGTTTTTTATTTACCTATCTACAACTACCCGTCCAATAAACTTCACAGCAAATTGTTTTGTTTTCGATTTAAAAATGGCAGACTACAAGCAAAACTGACAATTCATTTAACGTGGAATATTTTCATTTTCTTCCTTTAACAGCTCTTACATTTTATATGCGCCAATTGGATGCACACGGATGTAAAATTGTGTTTATATAATTGCTTAATTTTGAGGATTGTAGAGAACTACACACATTTTTACAAACGTCAGAAAAGCGGGACAGAGACCTAAAAAACGGGACTGTCCAGCTAAAAGCGGGACGTATGGTCACTATTTATTAAGGTCCGTGGCCCTAATTGCTTTTTATTTGTGTTTATTATTATATGTGGTCCGCGGGCCAAGTAAAGAATATTTGACAAATTTAGAGTAATACCCACCTCCCTTGTAATTTTTATTTTGTGTTACTTTGTTGTACCACCCCCTGAAACCATTCTGGTAGGCGCTGAATCACCCTGTATACTACTGCGGCGATTGAGCATACCGCCCACTAAAATTAGCGTATAAAAGGCATGTAGTAAACTTTAAAAAAATAAAAACTATAATGCATAATTTACTATTGACGTTGACTAAATTCTTACCTTCGAATATTCCTTGCAGTTTTTAAAGCATTGTAGCCACTGCTAGATTTAGCTTTATTCAATGACATCGACGCAACCCATGGATGATCCAAGACATTTTCTGCACTTAAACGCTCCGTAGCATTTTTTACTAATAGTTTCTGTATTAAATCTTTTGCTTCTTCGCTTACGTGATCCCATTCTGGTGCTGGAAAGTTGTAGCGACCTTTAAAAACATAGAATATAAAGTGGTATTACAATTCTAACAGAAAAACAAAAATCGGCAAGAAATAAATAGTTTTAAGTGTGTTAAAATATGGGTACTGCTCGCGAGTCTAATGCGTTTATTTGAAAACCGTATTTTTGTCCAGCGAGCTAAGAAAGTTTTTAGCAGTATTTTGTCTGTCACTCGCAGAAGTTCATCATTTTGCCCGTAAAAATTTCGTTGACTAGTGGGCAAACTAGCGTTTGCGAACTATATTCAAATATATGTACATATGTTGTGCAGGTGAACTAAAGAAAAACATTCCACCTGCAAACTCATGCAAATTATCATATTTTCACACATTAATAGAAGCTGCGGCAGCACAGCCCTAGGATGGAATTAATTAATAAAACAAAACATCAACATAAACCACCGAAACACTGAGAAACTCGTGGACTGATCGAGAACAAAGAGTTTTGCTCCTACTGCGAGTTGGAATTCGCCTGGAAAATAATGGCCTATATAAGAAGAGTGTCAGAGAGTTCCGAAGAAGAGTTCGGTAAGGAGCTTTGAGAGATAGTGAAGTGTTTAAGCTGAGCTTATAGAAAATTGTACTAGATTTTTCTAGAAAAATAGTGTAGACGATTAATTAAATTTTTATTTAAAAAAACCAAAGTTCTAGCCTGTCGGGAACCAGAAAAATTGACTTTTAAATTTCTGTGGTGTTTGGCAGAAACTTGATAACTCCAAAAATGTTTTTTTTGTTTAGTATACCGTTTTGATCCTTTAGGGCAATATTTTCATTTCTATGACAGTGATTGCTCTACCACCGCTAGAAATGGGTGTAATTACTTAGTCCAAGGATGATAAGTTCCGGTGCTTTATTTTGAGTTTGATACAAAACTGTTAAGTTAATTTATCATGTTTATACAAAACAAGAAAATAAATGGGTTTCAACAAAGTATTGATAAGTCCCATGTACCAATTTGATACCATGTTACTGACACTTTAATAATTTGTGGTATGTTACTTTATAATCGTTTTTTTATCGGTCCACTTAAAATATTGCTAAATATACTGCTGCATTAGTCAATAGTTCTACTAAACTTTGTACGAAACGTAATTATAGGAAAGGAAGAATGGTAACACTTAATGTGACATGTTATAAAAAATAAACGGTTTTTTTCAAGCTATTAGAGCAACGTTGGTGATTTACGGGAGTGTAATATAGTCTTTATGTTTTAGTGCAGTGGTTTTATGAAAATGTCAAATAGACGTGCCCGAGCAGGGAAATCTTTTACCACAATAAGTTGATATAATTTATATTCATAAATACATACTTTAACTTAACATCATAACTTTACTAAGCAGATAAGCGATAGTGTTGCTCACACTATTGCGGAACCCATTAACTAGGGATTACCAGAAACGTTTTTTAGCTGGATTAATTACTGTAAAGCGAAGGAAAGTTAAAAGCTCAGGTTACAAAAATCGACAAATTACTGTATTTTACTAACTAGAAAGAGCAAGTGGTAATATTTGTAAAAATTGTTTCCTAAACGTGTTTGGCGAAACAAGAGGCTTTGTGGATGAAGTCATTAAAAAGAAAAAAGAATCCCCGACCTCCATCATTTTGAAATCTGACTTAAAAGGTTTTCAACCATCAGGTAATAAGCATTCGGAAGAAGACCTAGCTTTCGCCAAAGATTTTATAAATAGCTTCCCAGCATATGAGAGCCATTATTCAAGGAAGCACACTTCAAAACAATATTTACAACATAATTTGAATTTGCAGATTTTGTACAAACTGTATAAAGAAAAATATTTTGATTCGACCGAATTAATCTCAGTTTCTATATTAAAACCGATAAGCATAAGTGTATTTTGCAATATTTCCAAGTCCTTCAATTTGAAGTTCAAAAAACCTTCTAACGATACGTGCAAAACATGTGATGCTTTTGCTCTAAAAATAAAAGCAAGTATTTCTAACATCGAAAAACAACAGCTTGAGGACGACTTAATGCTACATCAGGAGAAAGCTGCACTTCATTACGAGGCGAAAAGGGAAGACACAAATTTAAGTGAGGAGAGTTCAGGTAAAATCACAGTGGCTATATTTAATCTTAAGAAGTGTTTGGCTACACCAAATTTTACAGCAAGTGTATCATTTTACAAGAGAAAGTTATGGACGTTTAATCTTATTATCCGTAATGTCACCGCAAAATGAACGTCTTGCTATACGTGGTACGAAAGTATTGCACAGCGAAGAGCTGATGGAATTTCGTCTTGCTTGTTCAAATTTAGTATGGACATACCTAATAGGGTAGAAAAGCTCATTCTCTATTCTGATACTTGTCCCGGACAAAATCGAAATATATTACCAGTAATGTTTCAGCTAGCACTAAACCAGAAAAGAAATTTAAAAGAAATCCAGCATAAATTCCTTGTTCCCGGACACACTCACCTAGAATGTGATAGTGCCATGCTTTAATAGAACGATTTCTGAAAAATCACAACAGCACTATACCCGTTCCTCAAGATTGGGTATCTTTAGTAAAAATGGCAAGTGCTAGATTTGATTAAAAATTAATAGAACGAAATGACTTCATTGGATTTTCTAAACTATTGACCACACATTTTAAGAAAAGAAACAGCAACAGATAAAATTACGTTTACTTGGAATAACGTTTTTTGGTAAATGATCAAATCATTCAGTAATGTCGGATTTAAGAATTCATTGGATATATCTGAACCATTTCGATTTTTTTCTATGTATAGAAGAGGCAAACATGCCACTGGTCTATCTCAAAACGTTGCCAATAGACCCAAAAAAATATAAGGACATTCATTATCTGCTGCCATTTATTGACCCTATTTATTATGATTTTTATAGGAATTTAGTACAATCTTAGTCAAAAGAGGCATATACCAATATGAGTGACAGCGATGAAAATTATAGCGAATAAAATTGGTTTCACCAATTCAATTTTATATGTAATATTTTTATAATGTATATATGAATTTACTCTTAACTTATTTTGTGCTTTTCCTGAAATAAAAAGTTATGATTTTCTGTTTATGACAGATAACTCCCACATTTGTTAATTTCTTATTTTTCTGTGTATTTGATACAAATTTGATAAATGCCAGAAATTCAAAAAATACTTCATTTTTAGTAGAACATCATAACAACATTTGATGTCTATTCAAATTAAAAAAAAAATATTCCTTTACATATTATATTTTCTTTACTACACCCTAAAGAACTTAAAAATGCTTGTACTGCAAAACGTTACTTTTTGAGTTATCAGGTTTCTCCCAAACAAAAATAAAATAAATAAATATCAGGTCGTAAGCAGCCCATAGAGGGCCAAGACCTAGCTTCTCACAACTGTACATGTTGTGCGTGGTACACATTTCTACATGTACAGAAGGGACCTACAGTTTTATGCCGTATCCGAAGGGTAGAGGGGTTTTTGAGAAGCTTTCTCATGACAATTATACTCTTGAATGTTTGTCAGACACTCGGAAGAGGTGGGGCCGTGAAAAAAACTTTTGATGGTATTTTTCTGGATTCGAACTTGGAACCCCTTGCGTAGTAGTCCAACGCACTAACCAGTGCGCCACGGCACCCACATCTCCCAAACACCACAGATTTAATTGCTGCATTTCGGAAAAAAATTCTTCGGCGGGACGGAATTTTTGTTATATTGGTGTCAGGTGTAGGGTTATGTGGATGAAATTAAGCATAATTCCTACCACGGGAACTGAAATGGACGCCAAAGAAACCCACATATTTTTCAGAAGTTTTTTCAGGATCACAATGAGTGGCTGGAAAAAAAACTTCAGGACTTCAAAACCATGCTCGAAGGATAGGCAGTGGCCCGAAAGGAACTAGCTGCGGCACAGCTTACACACTCGTCGGAGTACAGTCACATACCGGCCACAGTGCCGCCAATCAGGAGGAGTCTTCGGCTAATACTATGGCGATAGCAGCCTCAGGACATAAGACCGCGGGTGATAGCCAATCCCGAACTACCATGGATGCCGAGTGTCAGCCACAGCGGCATTATCCAGCGGAAAGACATAAAATTCAGGAAGGCCTATCCATACAGCACTCCGAAGAACTAGGCCATCATAATCTAAACCGAGATGACAGTTACCCTAAACCAGTGGTTCACCCCGTGCTGCATAAAAGGCGACTAGAAATGCATATCCCAGCAGCAACAGATTCGGTAGAAACCTGCCTCGAAATAAGCGAACACATAAAAACGCTCAGCTGCCACTAGAAGAGCAACTGCTACAAAGTGAACCTATCAGCCCGTCCTTCAACTGAAGCTTGATCTGGACGTGGGCCAGAAAATTCGCCCTTACCGATGTTGGTCGAACAGAGCAGAAGCGTTGTGAGCTGAGAAGGGAAGTGAGTTACCTCCGGCTATTCCACTCAGCGAAGAGCATCTACTGTTTCCATCCAAGCAAAATCCACAAGACTTAGCAGAAGAAAGATCGCTGCGACAGCGATAACTTTTTCGGCGTAAGGATTGTGATCGCTGTTGGACTCAGCAGGGGCTTAGAGTTTTAAGGAGGGGGAAATGTTGTGCAAATGAACTAAAGAAAAGCACTCCCCCTGCAAACACATGCAAATTATCAAATTTATCAAAGCTGCGCTAGCACAGCCCTAGGATGGAATAAAACAAAAAATATGCACCAGCATACAAATAAACCACCACAACACTGAGAAACTCGTCTACCGATCTAGAATTGGCAGCTGGATTTCATACGGTGAGTTGGTATTCGACTGGAAAAAAATGGCCCATATAAAACCAGATGTCAGTGAGTTCTGAGAAAGAGTCAATTCAATTCAACTTTATTGAGACTTATTTTTATGTGTACATGAATTTACAAAGGAACCAGTGAAAAATGCTACAATCCGCCTGGAGCGGATCGTATGATACCCTATCCCTATCTTATTTGGTCGTTTCAGTGGGCGGTGGAAAATGTATTCACAAAATTTTCTATTTTGCCCTATAAACTTATATTTTTACTCGAAAATTAATTTTTTGAAGTAAACGCCCCTAAAAAGTGTGCGTGGCTATATACAATGTATGGACGATTTGTAGATTAAGTGGATATCTACATATTTGCTTAAGTAAGTTTTTTCGAGTTTCATATGAAAATAGTGAAAAAATGTGATTTTTTGAAAAGTGGGCGTGTCAGTGGGCGGATTTTAAAAATTTTTACACTTGTATTGCTTACTTTTCCAAAGACCTCGTATACAAAATTTCATCAACCTAGCTCAAAATTTAAGGCCCAAAAACTGGTGACACACAGACGGACGGACAGACGGACGGACGGACATAGCTCAATCGACTCGGCTAGTGATGCTGATCATTTATATATATACTTTATTGGGTCTATCTGTAATATTTCTCTATGTTACAAACTATGTATCAAACTTAATATACCCTTAGGATAGGGTATAAATATAATATTTACAAAGCGGTGGACGTAGAATTGGTCAGACTTAGCAACAAACTTTTTTTTTTCGTTTTAAAGTTCTTAATTACATATGTTTACAATATATGTACATATGTATTTTCTTTTTTGGTGGTTATCTAGGTTCTTGATTACAAATATGTATGCATATACAATATCTAGATTTTTTTTGTTCTTATTTACATTGTTTTCTTCTTTTTTTACTTTAATTGTTTTGATTAAATTGTTGTTTGAATTTGAATAGGAATTGGGCTTCGGAAGGCTAAAGGGGATAATCCAGTTTATGAATTTGGACATGATTATATGTAAAATGGAAGCATAAAGTGTTCTTCATTAGACGGTATGAAAAAGAATTTCCGATCCATAATTGTCAACACAAATCGGTGAGATATAATATCATTGTATATAAATCTAATAGTAGTGCCAGTTGTGGAAATTGACGGTAGTGAGAGTTACATGAGTTGCTCGATTTCCAGTAATGGTTGGTGTCTAGAAAATCGAAATCTCAGACAAAAGACATGCTAAAGAAAACAAACTAAAGAAAGGGAAAAGTAAAGGAAACCAAAAAGGAAAAATGTAAATAAAAAAAAAAACAATTTGCAGGATCGTGTCGTGTGAAGTTATGCATTTATATATGGACAACGGCTCTAAACGGGCAGTTAATTTTTGTCTTGTTCTTGTATAATTAATAACGCATTTTATAGAAAAAAAATTAAGAACAAACACTAAAAGTAATGGTTAGGAATTGTCCTAAAATTTACTTATTTTTTTATGCCCTATCCCAAGGGTATATTAAGTTTGATACATAGTTTGTAACATAGAGAAATATTACAGATAGACCCAATAAAGTATATATATAAATGATCAGCATCACTAGCCGAGTCGATTGAGCTATGTCCGTCCGTCTGTCCGTCCGTCCGTCCGTCTGTGTGTCACCAGTTTTTGGGCCTTAAATTTTGAGCTAGGTTGATGAAATTTTGTATACGAGGTCTTTGGAAAAGTAAGCAATACAAGTGTAAAAATTTTTAAAATCCGCCCACTGACACGCCCACTTTTCAAAAAATCACATTTTTTCACTATTTTCATATGAAACTCGAAAAAACTTACTTAAGCAAATATGTAGATATCCACTTAATCTACAAATCGTCCATACATTGTATATAGCCACGCACACTTTTTAGGGGCGTTTACTTCAAAAAATTAATTTTCGAGTAAAAATATAAGTTTATAGGGCAAAATAGAAAATTTTGTGAATACATTTTCCACCGCCCACTAAAACGACCAAATAAGTTAGGGATAGGGTATCATACGATCCGCTCCAAGCGGATTGTAGCATTTTTTCACTGGTTTGTTTTAATATCGACCCATTTTTCCGGTTCTGTATTGTTAAACAATATATTATTCCAAAAATCGAATAGGTCGTTTTAATCTGTAGATCATCGTTATCGTTTTTTCTATTTCAGACTAAAAGGAATCGGGCGTTAGTAATTAAATTAGTTTAAAAGTAAAAAGAAAATGCGCGACACCTATCCATATACATATGTGTACATATATTTTATTATATATTTTTTCTACATATAGCCAGCCAACACCCATATAACCGGCCTTTTTACCAACGCATTCATTAAAACATTAAGCATTATCTGTATTATTAAACGATATTCTACCGCAAAATAAGGAAAAATAGATCGCTTTAAGCTCTAGACCATCGTTAACGAATTATTATTCAATGTGTATTCAAACCAGTCAAAAAATGCTACAATCCGCCTGGAGCGGATCGTATGATACCCTATTCCTATCTTATTTGGTAGTGTCAGTGGGCGGTGGAAAATGTATTCACAAAATTTTCTATTTTGCCCTATAAACTAATATTTTTACTCGAAAATTAATTTTTGAAGTAAACGCCCCTAAAAAGTGGGCGTGCCCATATACAACGTATAGACGATTTGTAGATTAAGTGGATATCTACATATTTGTCCAAGTAAGTTTTTTCGAGTTTCATATGAAAATAGTGAAAAAAGGTGATTTTTTTAAAAGTGGGCGGATTTTAAAAATTTTTACATTTGTATTGCGTACTTTTCCAAAGACCTCGTATACAAAATTTCATCGATCTAGCTTAAAATTTAAGGCCCAAAAACTGGTGACATACGGACGGACGGACGGACATGGCTTAATCGACTCGGCTAGTGATGCTGATCATTTATATATATACTCTGTTGGGTCTGTCTTTAATATTTCTATATGTTACAAACTATGTGTCAAACCTAATATACCCACTGACACGCCCACTTTTCAAAAAAATCACCTATTTTCATATGAAACTCGAAAAAACTTACTTGAGCAAATATGTAGATATCCACTTAATCTACAAATCGTCTATACATTGCATATGGCCACGCCCACTTTTTAGGAGCGTTTACTTCAAAAATTAATTTTCGATTAAAAATATTAGTTTAGAGGGCAAAATAGAAAATTTTGTGAATATATTTTCCACCGCCCACTGACACGACCAAATAAGATAGGGATAGGGTATCATACGATGCGCTCCAGGCGGATTGTAGCATTTTTTCACTGGTTTTTACACTAATTCCTCTAAGACTGCAAAATTTCCGATTATGCCTTCAATGTTTTTTATCGGTTCCATTTTATTTTGTTTTTAAACTTATGTGGACTTAAGATACTTTACTAAATTTTATTTGTATTTTACTCCGGTTATCTCGACATTATAAAAATTTGGTTTGTCAGAACCACTTATGTTTAAATACGATTTTATTTTGAATTTAAATTTTTAAATAACCTTCCATCAGACACTAAACACGTGGTCCTGTATAGTGACTGTTGTCCAGGACAAAATAAAAATTCTTTCATTGCTTCAATGTTTGAAACATTTTTGCAACTTGACACCAACTTGGAGATCATTGATCATTAATTTCTTCTTCCTGGACACACTCACATGGAATGGGACGTTGACCATACCTTAATTGAAAAAAATAAAAAGTGCACAACAGTTAAGATACATTATCCTCCTGATTGGTTCCAATTCGTAAAAACTGTGTGAACATAAATTTCACGTTCAGGAAATGAATCAAGACCAGATTTTTAATTTCTCAACAGTTTCCAAAGAAAACTTTATGTGACGTAAGGTTGACAATGACGGGCAGAAGTTCTGTTGGCAAAATATAAAGTGGTTGAGTTTCACGAAGGAGTTTAGGACTGTATATTTTAAAACTTCACTCAATGATACAGACGAATTCAGGACGCTGAATATAAGACGCCGTGGGTTTCATTCCATTAATATTAAGGATTTGAAGAAATGTTAACTTACGCCTCTCGAAATCAACGAAAAGAAAAACCAGGATTTATTGGATATGCTTCCACTGATTGATAGTGTTTATCATCCTTTTTACCAAAATCTAAATGTTAATAATAATAGAATTGGAGAATTTCATCCAGACTTAACCGAAGCTGACGAAGATGAAGGCTAATGCTCAGCTCATATACATATGTATGAGTTTATAATGTATCATTTTAAAGTCTCATTTTGTACTGGTTTTAGTTCCTTTATTACTTACATTTCGCAAATCTAATCAATTTTGAATCTTTCTTTTTGCTTTAAATGTATTTCTGTTATTATCAGAAATAATTTTTTAACTTAAAATATTAAAAACAAATTGAAAATAAACGAAGTTTTGCCTTATGTCTATTTATTTCAAGATCTCTGACACAAAATCTTAAGTCCACTCAAGGATTTTTTTGATTTGTTATAGGTTTGAAAGAACCTATTTTTTCTACTTTCTTTCCATCGGATTTCCACGAAATAGTTAAATATGTTAAATAATCTCTTCATTTTACAATTTCGCACAAAAAAAATTATAAATTATAATTAATAGAAATTTGAGATAAAAATCAAATTTTCTCGAAATCACTTTTTTCAACATAAGCTACTCTGTCTTATTGCCACAGATATCTATCTTGTAGCGAAAAATGGATGTTGTCTACAAAAATTTTTTTACTGAAGGGTTATTGTGGTAGTTCATTCTATTTTTTTTTTTTGCAAGACCAAGAAGGCAGGAGAGTAGAGGGGTAATGCCTGATTCTTTATATAAGATGTTGTTGGTATACCATTTACTTGAGGGGCGTCTGAATTTAGAAATACATCTTCTTATTACTTATTATAACTCTTTCAAATTTTTGTTATTGTTCTGCAGCGGTTGGTGAGATCTGAATCCAGGATAGAAAACCGTAAGATATGATTGGGTGAATAAGGCATTTGTGCAGTAAAAGCTTTGTTCTTTCTTCTAGGTCATGGGGTTTTAATATGGCAGCAGCAGCTTTGCCCTTGCGAAGTGAAGCTCTTGCATGAGGATTCATTCTAAGCCTCCATTTAGCATAAATTCTATAGGAGTGTATCAATTACTTTGTAAATTATACGCAGTACTTTATTTTGCAGGAATTGCAATCTAATTTGGTATTCGGGGCATGTATGTGGGAAAGTGTTTCGCCTAGGTTCGCATCAGATGCGGATGGTAGCACCGAACGTGATGAGAACGGACGGCAGTAGTAGAAATCGAACCACCACCGGAGAAAGCAGCTAGTGCGCAAATTCTTTTCTTATATGTAATTTGAATTAATAAATATAATAATACTAAAAACTCAAAATTTTGGATTCCTACAAAACTTGTCATTTGTCAAAACAAAAAGAAAAAAAATCCTGTCGTTTCGCCAAGAACAACGGTTGCAGTGCAAATTTTTGTTGTTCTTCTTCTCGTTGTGTAGTCGGTGGTTGCTTTAAAAGAAAAAAAGAGGGAATCGGCAGACAGACTATACTCTGTCCAACATAAATTGTCAGTACACGTCTTATGGGAGAGCTTTTAAGAAATCAGTAGCATGTCATATTTTTGCACCATACTGAATTGAGAGAAACCAAGCATAAAATGTATACCCGCCAGTGAATTTCCATTTGTATCTGACGTAGATTCAACAGCGCATATCTGGGTGTGCGTGTGTACGTCTTGGTGGTGTGGAAAAAGATAAATTTGTTTTATATGTGTTTTATAAATAAAAAACATTAAATGAAAATTTCAATCTAAAAAAATAGGATGGTAACCCTACATAAATTTTTTTTACATTTTTGTTACTCCGCTAACCCTGTAAGAGCTTTTGTTAGAATAGCACCTTACGGAAAACAAAAGAGTGCGAATGAGAGACGGTGGATTGGAGTGTGGTGGTTCGATCGGCTAACGGTGCGTGGTTAACGTGGAACAGTTGTCCTGGTGGTGGCATTGAAAAAAAAAGAACTAATCACGTGATAAGACAGTGGCGTAAAAGTGGACATTAGAACTAAACAAGTGGGTCGGAGTAGTGGTGTGAAATGGTTTCTCTTTAGTGGTCGTTGCTCGTTGTTTTCGTTGTTGCTTTCGGTCTAAAATGGGTAGCCGGAAAAGGATTAGCTTTGCGCGGTCAGGCCACCAGTATAATTCGAATGCGTCGAGAATCGATTTGGAGTCCAACATAAGCGTATCGCTCGTAGAAGATTCAATAAAATAAGTTGCAAGTGAAAAAATTTAACCACAATTTTGAAGAGCAAGCGGAAATATTCAATTGGAATGAAATAAAAAAAAATTTGTGGTATAGAAGAGCTCTTTGTGGTTCCGCGAAACTTTTTGTCGACTTTGATTTAAAGCCCAAAACGTTTTCAGATCTCAAAGTGGGTTTAATAGCAGAATTTGCATCTGAAGTCAGCTCGGCCGATATCCACAAACACTTACAGGCGCGTAAAAAACTACCAAACGAAAGTTTACGCGTATATTTATATTGTTTAATCGAAATCGCCAGTCAAGGGGATGTAGAAGACTGGGCATTTATTGACTATACTAAGACTTAAGTGTTGCTGTACAAAGCGAAAACTTTAAAGGATCAAAACAAAAAGTAAAGCGAAAGAATGAAGGATCGAAATCAAACAAAAAATTTACATAATGCGCGCGCGAAAAGTGATCGAGTGTTAGTTAATGAAAGTGCGACGAAGGGTAAACCGACTCGTAATTGCTACAATTGTGGAAGCAAGAACCACGAATTTCATGGCTGCCCAGATAAGTCGCGAGGCCCTAAGTGTTTCAAGTGGGCATCGCAGTTTCGAATGCGGCAAAAATCAAACGAGTGAACCGGGGCACTATGGGCCCATATGGGGTCTCGCGTCTCAAAAATCTGTAATCTGTATATTGTTTTGTCTTTTGAAATAATTCAGTTAAATTTTGCACACATAATCTTAAATATATTGCATATCAAATAATACAAGTTTTAAAAGTGTGATTATTTTTATTGATTTAAAAAAAAAAAATTCAAATGTAAAAAATCTTATTATTTATGGAAAAAATATGGCTCACCCAAAAATATTACAATAAATTTAACTAATTTCTTCACAATACTAAGCCACAGTGTTTTAGAAACAAACAAAAAATATAAATAATAAAATTAGTATTCTTCCAAGAGCTGTATGGCTTCTTACCAAAGTTCTTTAGATACAATTTTTTCTTGTTTTCGCATGTTTGAAATGAGCGGATCTGATGTCAATAACAAGCGATGAAAAACATCCTCGTTGGTTGCTACTCTCGAACACTTTCTAGAATGAGTGAATCTAATTTTCTTATAATTCTTATTACGCGACAACTGCGCATCTTCCGATAATTAGCCAATAGGTAATACCACTGTTGCCATTTTGACTGTTTTCCAGTCAGATCTGACTGGATTGATATCAATTTAGCTGGAAGATTTTTTAGAATCCAGCCGGCTGGTTTTTTTAGCTGAATATACTTTTTTTGACTGGTTTGTAAAATTTCTTTTCAATCAATACTTTTTAATTTTTTAAAAACTTTTGCCGTGCATTTACTACTTTTGTTCTTAACATGGAAACATTTTTTCAACATTTCCACTTCTCAGCATCACAACGTACATATGTATATTTCGCAAAAGCAATTGATCACAATATCAAAGTTAGTGTTGCCTTTATCTAATGGGAAAGTGGAAAGGATATGTAGTCACCGAAATATCGTAAAATAAAGTTAGGAACTCGCATGAACCAGTATGAGACGAATTTGATTCTGATCATCAGAAATCAGTTGAGATTTAGCGATTTCTGCTTCAGTTTTCTTATACAGACTGAAGAAACAAATAAAATTGGTATATATGAAAGTATGACACAGATGCAAATAATAATGATAAAGAGTCAATTGAAGCACTCAGGGACATTAATATATATAAAGTTTATGTATGAATTGAAACAACGTATTAGAATGTATTAATGTTTATTTAAATGCTTCATGCTTCACTCCATTCTACCTACATACTTACAAATAAAGGATTCTGTGTTGTTTTTTTGTTCTGAATAAAGTGTTAATTTTTACTCTGACTGGATTTTTCAGCTGGATTTGTGTTAATAATTCGTTGACTGTTTTTGTTGACTGAATTTTACTTTTTTGACTGGTTTTTTTCCAGTTAAATCTGACTGGAAGGACAGTTTTAAAATGGCAACAGTGGGTAATACTGCGAAATACTGGATGATCGCTTCACCATGCAATAATATTTTATGCACTGAAGATGGCATGTAATACCATTTTTATTTTGTCACATAAAGCTGGGCAGCTACCATGCTATACTCGCCAAACTTCTGAGCATTAACAGACATCCCTGATGCCAGCGTTTGCAGAATAATGTACAATGTAATGTTCCTCGTCCACGCCTGTTATACTTGCAGAACATTGATAGTTTAAGAAAAATGTGCGAGCAGTATTGCCATTATTGCTGTTACCACTACCTTGTCGAGGTTTATCCACATGTAAGTCTAGTTAAACGAAAACGACCGAACGCACAGCACTCGAACTATAGTTCCAGTAAGCACTTGACCAACCATCAATCATTGTTAAAAATAGCTCATGTTGAATTTGTATTAGATCGTCATTTTTATGTAACTTTGTAACTTGCAATTGATTGATCTGTGCTTGTATGTCGTTAACAACTGCTTTTGTTTTAACAGGAGTGCCTTTTGAAAAATCGATCAAGATTGGACGACAATAACGCACAGAAGAGCAAGTTTAATTTTCCCATATGACAATATTAGTATCTAGATTTATAAGTTTGATTGGAACAAGTGACGCTATAAATAAGTTGGAAGATATAATTTTACTTTCTCCTACTAATACGAGATCCAGACTTGCAGATAGAATCAATTTGCAAGATGCCTTAGCGGTATGGTCTAACAAATCTTGAATCTAAAGCTTAGTTTCAATCTTAGTTATAGTAATGCTCGCCTCTGGAGGGTAGCATAGTTTTTTCGCATGTGATAACACCTGATAAGACGGAAGTATAAGCTTTGTTTTTCAGCTATTTATACTGATATTTGGATAAGTCTAAATCGATAAAGGTACTCACAACCAATTGAGTGGCATAAGAACTAGTTTCTGTTTCATGAATTCCTTCAACATTCTTCGTTTTTATTTAAATTCCTCATCATGAGCACAAGAGAGACTTTTCCTAATTCTCCCATAAAAGTGTGAAACAACAATAAAATAAACAAAATACCTATGTAAACAAATTATTTCCCCTCAAAAAGAGACTGAAATTTAATAATTTTTTTTTTCGCTTTGTACTGTATGATGCGTTTATCGCTCATAATCAGAGGGGGGGCAGATCGGTCAGAACATGTTTTTTTAGTCTTTTTAACAATGCATTGAAGAATCAACTGCAGTATTAAGCTATATAGCGGAAGGCACAGGAAGTATTTAAAACTCTCTTCAAAATTAAAAAACAACAAAAAATGGGAATGTCAATAACTTCTTAGAACTTAACGTCAGTAAATGTCAATCCATAACTTTCTCCCGTAAACGCCTGTCCCCACCCCGCAGATCCTATTTTTTTCTTCATGATTCCATTCCCTCACTCTCCTCTATACGCGATTTGGGTATTATCTGTGATAGGGAACTTAACTTTCGCTTGATCGCATTATACTTACGGCCAATTCTTCTCTTGGTTTCATAACGCTGGTCTAAAAAATTCTCTAACCCTTAGGCTTCGGCCACGCAGTGAGCGACTGAGCGATGGGTGGCCATTTACTGAACGACGTCGCTGAGGGATTAATTGGGAAAATGTCATCGTTAAGTGCGGTTCGTCGTAGCTCATTAGTTGAAAGTCGCGTTCATATTTATAGATCTATAATAAGATCGAGAATACGTAGATTTGGTGTACACCCCATAAATCGTGAAAGGGCAAATTATGGTGAATTTCATCATTTATATCAAATGAAATGAGCTATCACAATATTTTTGGGAATTTGGACATTGAATAAAAAACACTATTTTCTTTTAAAGATTAAATAAATAAAAACTTACCAGAACAATTACAAATTTGTCCAACTTCTTTCCACTCTTTATCGGTGACATTTTTATTTTATAGTCTTTGTGGGTGTCCTGCTATAGCACTGGACGGCTTTGGACAGCTGAAATTAAACTTTCAGTGTTTATTTTGTCCATCTTATTACTTCGTCACTCAGCGATCGAGTGAAAAATTAAAACAGATTTGATTGCAGAGCGACGTCGCTCTGTCGCTTAAAAAATCGCTCAGTCGCTCAGGGTTTACGTGGCCACCTCAATACGATTTCATGTGTTTTATTTTTTTTTGCGTCGCTCACTGCGTGGCCGGAGCCTTACGTTACAAAGTCGCTTTACATCACCTTTGTCAGACCCCTCCTTGAGTACGTAAGTAAGTTTGGTCTCGCATTTCATGTCACCCATTCCCTTAGAATTGAAGCCGTGCAGCGCCATAAGTTAGTTTTTAGTTTGTTAAATTATAATAATATTAAAAAACAAAAATAATAAATAAATAAAAAATTATGTTTAGTTAGAATTAATAAGTTTTGTTAGGATTAAGTTACAGCTTATATTAAGCTTCAATAAATAAATAAATATATAATACTAGTAAAATTACGTCAACAATTAGTTAAAAAAAAATTGGTTAAAAAATAACCTCACGGCGTTATTTTGAATAAATGGTCACTAGGGACGACTTTAGACAGAGTTTTCTAGTGTAAGGACTTATTTCAAGGATAAAATTTGTTTTGCAATATATATTTTACCTTTCCTTCTTTCCATTTAAAAAAAAATAAAGCTTTCACATTAATTTTGAAAAAAAAAAAAAACATTTTTGAGACGAAAAGTGTTACTTGGGCCCATAGTGCGTCGGGGGCGCACTTGGTGTCGCAAAATAAAATGTGCAAAATAGTGTGGGTGTGAGGTGCCCAAATCGAAGATCTTGTGGACACGGGCAGTGACCTGACATTAATCAAGGAAGAATCTGCAGCCAACCTGGTAGAAAAAAAGGTAGCAAAAAGTGACATTACAATCGTTGGACTAGGAAGCTATGAGTTAAAGGTATCTTTCAGACGGAAGTAGCATTAGACCAGGTAACATTTACGCATGTTTCTTGTTATGTAGTCGACAATAGTTGCATGCAATATAGAATGATTCTTGGCAGTGACATTTTAAGATGGTGTAGTTTTAAAAGAGAGGTTGGAGCAGAGCGACATTAGTTGATTCTTGTAGCAAGTTCCCGTCGAGGTGGAAGTCATATTGCTGATTTTCGTCTGAAGGGAAAATTATCTGAGTTGGTCGAGAACCTTCTGCCCGAAGAAAGTACTGCAAAGTCTGATAGTAATGAAGATTGTTGTCACCGATGAAATACCAGTGTGGCAGCACAAAAAGCGTTTAGCTCCGCTTGAGAAGAAGTTCGTAGATAAACAAGTGTCGGAGGGGTTAGAGGTTGGTATTATCAGGCCGAGCGTTTCGGACTACGCGAGCAATATTGTATTGGCAAAAAAGAAAGACTCAACGTTCCGCCTTTGCATTGACTACAGGGGAATTAATAAAAAGATTATACGCGACTGAAGAAGTGATATCAGTGATGATATCAGTTTTGTAGACCGTTTACCGCTGGTGGGGAAAAGTCTAAAATGATAACTCACTTGTGGATAGTTTGTGATAAACTCAAAAAACTTTATTTAAATCAGTCAGCTAAAAATATGCTTACCTTACAATAATATACAATAACAAATAAAAGAAGGCTAAAATGAGAAAATTGATAACAAAGTGTCATATTAAATTAAAAATTTATAATAATTTAAAACTGCAAATTTGGTAGGAAAAATATAAAAAAAAAGAGATACAAAAATTATCGGGTGCCTTCATTACATGCTTTCCGGTGTTATCATGACATGCTGGGGCTCCTCATTATTGACGCCACGCAGAAGTCATCATCATCAAAGGAAGTCTGGTTCTGCTTCGTCTTCTTTCTGATCTTAGGCGTGGGTATAATAGGTTCTCAGCTTCTAGGTTCTGGACTTATTTTCCTTCTTAGCACGATAACAGCAAGAATGTACCAATCGTGATACCAAAAATTCTCTTTTGTAGTTAAACTTAGTTATCTGCTCGGAGAGGTTGTGTGAGGGAAGTATTGAAGAGGTGATACTGCTCGTAATTGTTTGTTTGTTGAATCGCAAATGATGTTTATGGTTGTCTCTTTTGGGATACTAAAAATCCACGTATTTAAGTGGTGCATCTCTATCCAATATGTTTTTGCAGGAATGATGCGAGTAATACATGAATCTGACAACTGATGACTATTTTGTAATATGCTCATTTCACAAGAGCTAAGCATATATGCAAATTAGATGCTGAAGTTCACACCAATAATTGTCGGATGGCTTTTCTACACGTGTTGAAAATTCGTTCTTGTTGATGGGATACAAATGGTTTCCTTGAAGATTGACTAGTAGTCGGTAGTCGGTCAATGCAATTATGCAGCTAAAATTTCCATTCTGCCAAGTGGGTTCTGGTAGCAATTTATATATCTTAAACGCTTCATTGTGAAGCGCAGTGAAAGTGTTATTTTTATAATAACACGACTGCCGGTTACTCTTCCTCGCGGGCTAAGGGTTTTGTATAGCTGTTAAATGGACTTATGACGTCGTTCTCCAGGTATCATCATTGAACGCGGTATGTTGTCATGAATTTTTGTCTGCTCATCTTTAAACTGCTGGATGGACGATATATTTTTCGACTGTGTATCGACATCGCGACATCTAATAATATATTCTGCGTATTTTGATAATTTATCATAATCAGTATTGCATTTAGAGCAGTGGAAGTAAGCATTTTGTAAATATGTCTACTTCCCTATCTAGTCGGTTCAATGCTTCGGTTAATGAAGTTAGTTGTTTCTGTATTGATGATTGTTCTTCATTAAATATGTTTATTGTAGAGTTTATTGTCGTTTGGTTTTTCATTAACTGGATTACATGATTTTCGTTTGCTTGTATATTCTCGATGGTCCTTTCATACACTTGGGCAAACAGTTGGTCCAATATTCCAAACAACTCGTTTGCCACTGTTCCAATGAAATCAAACGGTGGCGCTTGCTCTCCTTATTGGTTCACTGTTTGCATGTAACAGGACGTCATTATTCAGCTCGATTAGTAAAAGTTGGCGTTCAAACGTGGATGCGTTGATTTTCTTAATGTGAGTAACGCATTCCTTGTATGGGTAAAGTTCTGATCAGTAGTTGCTCATGTTAAAGAAAACAATTGTTTCCATGATTGCTTTTTTTTTTTTTTTTCCTGAAATAAAGAATAAATCTATCTATCTATCTATGATATCTATTTATAAAATAATGAATGATGCTTTTTTATTTCAATATATGCAAGTTTGTTTGCTAAAACATTTGCTTTGTTTTTCATATCACCCACGGAACAAAAATATTCTAATGACGAGTTGGAGGCTTTGGCGGCTGTAGAGGCGGTCACCATGTTCAGGGTCTACTGAACGGACAACCGTTTAAGCTCGTCACAGATTGAAAGGCATTCGAGTTAACTTTGAAGAAAAAAAGTCTGCAGTCCAGAGTCGCCCGTTGGGCAATGCTGTTAGAATAATACCATTATGTGGTGGAGCATAGAAGTAGATCCAGGTTGCGACACGTCGATGCTCTAAGTCGCTATCCAGTCAGCTGAGTGATAGCGTAGATTTGGATTCAAAAGTGGAAAGCGGAATCCTGTATAAGATCGATGATGTAGCGGTTTGTAGTGCCGGAAACGATGCAAATGGACCTTATTAAAAGAGCACATGAACGAGGTCATTTTGCGGCTAAGAAAGTCAAGGAGCTATTTTCAAAACATTACTCAAAAGATAGAGAGATTCATCGAATGCTGGATTCAATGCATCTAAGCGGAGAGGAAGAGACGAAGCAAGGGAGAAGCGCCCTTGGACACGTTGCACATTTGGGACCAATGGTGGCAACAGGCCAGGAGTACCGGTATTTCCTAGCCATAATAAATGCCTTTACCAAATTTATATGGTTGTTTCCGGTGAAAACATTGTCAGCGTGTAAGGCACCAGAAAAGTGGTACAAAGAAGTCAAAAGTGTACAAAATTTCATAGATTCGACGTACCGTATCGAAAGGACTCAATTCGGCATTGGCTTTAAGACCTGACCAAAGTATCTAGGTCGCTACAAAATCACCAGAATACTTGAACCAGATCGTTTCAAAGTTCACAAAGTAGGCGAACATGATGGCCCAAAGAAAACGTCAACAAGTATCGACAATTACTCCTTTGGGTAGGGGTAGGCATGCCTGTCGCAAGAGGCGACTAAAATCCACCCTCAGTATACCGAGCGTAGCGTATACAAGTTAACACAACGGGTTCGCAGCAGCCAAATTCCGTTGACCCAGCAACTCCATAAGTCATCAACATAGAATTTCCACAATTCAATCTTTGTCGCCAGCGACGATCAAAGGAAGCGTGCAACCTAATATCTTGCACGAGCTGCACAATCAGCACATCGTTGAAGTGGAAAATCGTAGGGATTGATGCTAAGGTTAATAAAATTGTATTTTAGATTTTTATTGAACTCACCTAACAACAGTACACAAACTGTGCTTAATAAAGTGATAGTTGGAAATAAATGGACGTTCGTATTATTTGAAAGGAATAAAAGTTTTCAGTGGCGTCCAACTTGGGGCATTGTTGATTAAAAATATTAATTGTATTCATTTTGTGTAACTACGAAATAGAACCAGAACGCATTAAATGCATTGTCATCGGAATAACGTAAGCTACGACGAAATTCACCGAAGCAATCGACATGGACTGTGGACGACGCACACGACTACAAGCCTCAGCAATTGAAATCAAGAAACAATCTAATCATTTTTGAAATGGAGAAAATTTAGGTCATTAATTATTTCGCATTATTAAATGAAATTACTCAAATAAGTATTGTGCCAAGAATTGTCGTGTGCTCTTTATTGCTCATTGTTGATTAAAAATTAAAAAATACTGTTACTGTGAATATTTTTGCAAACTAGAGCTAGCCCTAAAGGTTGCGGTGTCCGTTAACTGAGTAGCTTTAAGGTTAATGAGTGATAGTGAACGCGAACTGAGCCGAGTGCTTGAAGACCTTAGGTACTTAAGTATTGCCGAGATAAACAACGAAAATAAAAAAAAAAGGATTCCGCATGAATGAATAAACAACGAAAATAAAAAAAATGAATGCTGTAGATTTGCAAGTTTTAGTAGAATCCGCGGTGCGCGGTGCAGTCCTGACTCAAAGGGTAGAATTCGATAGGAAATAAGATGAGGCAGCTAAAAAACTTTCAAGCGCAAGCTTAAACGAACCAGTGGCAGTGAAGTATATCAGGAGACGAAAATAGTTGAGGGTGTTAAATGCGATGAGCCTCTTGACATAGTCAAGTAATTGCCGGAGTTTGATGGCAAGCAGGAATTCTATGTATCCTGGCGACAGGCAGCACATAGATAGATTTAAGAAATGTAATAGCTCGGAAATGCGTTCGGGGCAAAGACTTCAGAGAATAAATCATATGTCGCAGGAAAATTACTATGACGCCTTGGCTGAGTCAGAAGCAGCCGAAGCTGATGCAGACGCATCTGCCTCCCATTGCGTACATTTTTAAGGAGAAAGTCCCTGCTTCCGTTCATACAACGAACTATAACGGAGAGACCTATGAGGCTTTTAATTGATACCGGGGCTTCGAAAAATTACTAAAAAAAAAATATTAATTAAAAACCTCGGCATGAGATAGGAAATATCATTCCTGTTGACGCCCCTTTCCTCGTAAGGTCAATTCATGGCTTTAGTAATCTTATACACAATTGTTTTATAACTGTGTTTGGAAGGAGCAGTCCTTTTTTCATGCTTCCCAGTCTTACGACCTTTGATGGAATAATTGGAATTGATCTGCTAACGCAAGTCAATGCCACAACTTGTTTAAGACAAAAGGTAATTCACTTCGATTCTGGATCAGAAACAATTAAATTCTACAAATTAGATGCGGGTAAGTACCAATCGCCAACACGTAACACTGTACTTCTCTACTCCGGAAGACCAACTGGAGGCCCCCGTGGATATGGAGTCGGACTGCTGTTAACACCTACAGCACGCAGAGGCCTAATCTCCTGGCAGCCACACGGTGATAGGATCTTAACGGCCAGATTCCGGACGAGAGTACGTCGCGTCACCATTATACAGTGTTACGCACCCACGGATGGTTCGACTGAATAAGAAAAAGAGACCTTCTACAACCAGTTGGGAGTTCTACATCCAACGGCGACACTGTCATTGTGATGTGGGACTTAAATGCCAAGGTAGGCAGCGGTAATAAAGAGCTCAAACATGTTATTGAACGGCACGGATTAGGCAACTGCAATGACAACGGCGAAAGATTTGTTTACTTCTGCAACGCAAATCGTCTTGACATAGGTGGCACCATGTCTGAGCACAGGACCTGCCATAAACTCAGTTGGGTGTTAACTGACAAGCAAGCAACCTCCAACCAAATTGACCATTTTGTCATCAGTCGCTGAAGTAGTCTTCTAGACGTCAGAAATAGACGAGGAGCGGACATGGGGTTGGTACGAAATCACCATCTTATGATAGCTACTGTTACGTACCACAGTCACGCACAGAACTCGAAGATCTAACGACACAAGAATACCAAGTTCAACGTAGACCGACTGAAAGTTCCCACAGTGCGCCAAGAACTAAGGGACCATTCCTCACGTGGAGTGGAAACAATCAGTAGCTCATTGCCCGCCACTATCCAAAACCATTGGTGTGCTGTGAAAACTGTTTTCACATCAGGTTCTGAAAGGATTGTCGGTCAATCGCAGGGAAACCATAGCGCGTGACTTTCCGAGGATAACTGGGAAAGGATTAACGAACGAAAACAGCTAAAAGCTCGAATTGCAGCAGCTCCAGCAGCAGGGCGGATCGAGCTAGAGTCCATAACAAGCGCAATTACATCAACGCGGTGGCCACGCAAGCAGAAGAAGCAGCAGCAAGTTGCGACAGCAGCTGCTGTTCATCGATTTAGAAAAGGCGTTTGATAGTGTCAATCGGGAATTTATTTGGCGTGCCTTGCGCAGGAGAGGCATTCCGGATAAATTAATAGCAATTATTAAGGCTACATATGATGGGTTCAAATGTCACGTCTTGCACAGAGGAAGGCTGTCTGAGGAATTCGAAGACCAAAGTGGGGTTCAACAAGGCTGCATACTTTCACCAATACTGTTCTTATTGGTGATTAGCGATGTGGTGAATGCAGCCTTATCAACAGGAAATGGAGGAATTCGATTTACTCCTACATCTGAACTCAAGCACCTCGACTACGCCGATGATGTATGCCATTTGTCTCACAAAATAATGGACCTTCACCAAATGACAGCAAATGTGGAGATGGAAGCAGGCGTCGTTGGGCTGAAAATCAACTCGGCAAAAACAAAAATGATCAACCTAGGACCGAACTCATCAACTCATGTATGCATTGCTGGATAAATAGTTGAGAGAGTAGAGTTTCCAATACCTTGGGAATATTGTCTCAACCGATGGCGGAGCCGAATTGGATATAGCCAGCCGAATAGGTAAAGCAAAATCTGCGTTTGGGATGCTATCCACAGTTTGGCGAAGTAATGCAATTAACTTAAACACCAAGCTACGACTGTTTCGTTCCAACGTTGAATCCGTGCTGCTATATGGATGTGGGACCTGGAGAGTGACCTATCACGAGGAAGCTGCAAACGTTTGTCAACAGGTGCCTACGCTACATCTTAAGGATATTCTGGCCAAACCGTATCTCTAACGAAAAGCTTAATCAGCGAATGGGCCATGAACCTATAGGCACAACCATACGACGACGAAAGTGGCAATGGATTGATCACACTCTCCGAAAGGGTGACAGATTCATAGCTAGCCAAGCGATGCAATGGACCCCGCTTACTTAGGATGGCAGGATACGCGGCGCAGAACGGTGGAGAAGGAAGTATGGCAACTGGGAAAGAGTTGGGTGGACCTGAGGCATATTTCCAGAGCATAGGCGTTGTAGAAGCCCTAGGACCCACAAGGGGATACAGGATTTAATTCAATATACAAATACGAAAATGTAAATTTTACAAGAATAGATGATATAAAGGTCCCCCCATCGGTAAGGGCTGATTTTCAAAAAATTATGAATTACAGGGATAAGGCATTTGCAGACTGTAACGAGTTGCTGCCATTTAACACAAGCATTGTCGCTACTATTCGCACCGAAAGTGAGGACCCCATTTTCTCAAAACTATACCCATACCCTACGGGTGTAGCTGATTTCGTTAATAATGAAGTAAAAGATCTTCTGAAAAATAGCATAATCAGACCATCTAAGTCTCCTTATAATAACCCGATCTGGGTTGTCGATAAAAAGGGTACTGACGAGTTGTATCCCATTCCTAGCGTTATGGTGATTTTGTCAAATTTGGGTAAAGCAAAGTATTTTACGACCCTAGACCTACAGTCAGGGTATCATCAAATCGAACTCGCAGAGCGAGATCGGGAAAAAACTGCGTTTTCCGTAAACGGCGAGAAATATAAATTCTGCCGACTCCCATTTAGGTTAAAGAATGCACCCAGTATTTTTTAGAGGGCTATAGATGATGGAGGGCAAAATGTCGCATCATCACCTCCTCGTGGTGCCCTCTGGATAGGAACATAGTAGTGAACTAACGATGAGCATATGCCAAATCCGTCTACGCATGTGTAGCTAAACACTCGGACCTGCGCGAGCACATCTGGGTGAACTTTAGCACTCATGTAGGACCGGACGAGGCATCTCTTGTTGACCTGAACGAGTACTACGCCCAGAAGTCTAACAAGAGCCCTCAGAAGGTGGATAGAAGGCGGATGAATTCTCTAGATGGAATCAACGGCGGAATCCATGGATGGTTTGGTGAACACCTTACATAAGCTACTTCGACATATTCGAAGCTCAGGTCTGTAAGAATTTCCATGACTTCATCAGGGTTATGGAATAGAGATGGTGGCGGATGAACGGCTGAATGAGTGAGCTACTGATGTCGGTCTCCCAGACTGGCCCTGGGTCCTAGGGGCTAAAACCCGTGGAACTTGGGGGGGGTTGTGTCATCGGGGTACCTTCCCTACCACGTAAAAAGAAATATAGTTATGAGAGAGACATCCGCCTCGGATAATAAAAACGATCCCCCTCATTTGGCTATTAGACCCGGAACGTCCACGGACCATGACTTACGAGTATGCACCTGGAATGTACAAACTCTGTACACCCCGGGTGCAGCTCAAAAACTTGAATCTGTCCTCTCGCAGTACAAGGCAGATATTACTGCGATCCAGGAGATACGATGGATAGGATCAGGTCTGCAGAAAAGACGTAGCTGCGACATTTATTACAGCTGCCACAAAAGACTGCACATGTTAGGATGCGGATTCGTCGTGGGAAATCGGCTCAGATCAAGAGTTATTGATTTTAAGCCGATAAGCGATCGTCTGGCTGTAATTCCCATCAGAGCCACATTTCAAAACATCAGCCTAATATATGCACACGCTCCTACCGAAAAGCTAAAGACCCTGTCAAGGAGGAATTTTACGACCTCGATGTAAAAATCGTACTCGGGGACTTCAATGCCAAAATCAGTAAGGAAAACATCTTTGGCGGGATAGTCGGTAAACACAGCCTCCACGATTCGACAACAGACAACGGTTTCCGACTAATCGACTTTGCAGCAGCTCGTAATACGGTGATATGTATCACTAGGTTTCCTAGGCTAAAAATCCACACAGCAACCTGGCTTTCCTTTGACGGTCGAACACACAACCAGATTGACCACGTGCTAATCAACGCAAGACACGCATCCAACATCTTGGATGTGCGTACCTTTCGAGGGGCAAACGTTGACTCTGACCACTATCTTGTTGCAGCTAAATTCAGAGCTCGACTGTCCAACGAGAAGAAGCTGCGAGCCGTCAAGAAAAACAAGCTTAACGTTGGACGCCTTAGCACGCCAGAAGGAGCCAGAGCCTACAGAGAGCACCTGGCCGAGAAACTCTCTGCGGTGCATTCATCCACCACAAACGCTAACAATCAGTGGATCGAATACCGCAACATCATCAAAGAGGTACCCATGACCACCCTTTGCTACCAACCACCTCCAAGGAGGAGCCCTTGCTATGATCATGAGTGCGTACAGCGGAAGAGGGTGACAGAAGATGCATACAAGAAAGCGCTGCAGCGCAAAACAAGAGCAGCGAGAGAGGAGTATCGGACCAGAAGAAGGGAAGAAAAGAGAATCCTGTGTAAAAAGAAAAGGGACCACGCAGTTTCTCAGCTCAAGGATATCGAGAAGTCTCGCGAGCGCAACAACATCCGGCAATTTTATCGAAAGGCCAAGCAGCTGGCTACAAGTCCGGCTCTTCGAAGTAGCGAAGGCAACCTAGTCACTAACGCACAGAGAATTGTTGATGTGTTTAAGCAACACTTCCAGCAGTTGCTTAACGGGCAGCAAATAGAGAGAGTGATAGGGCAAAACGAGAGCCCACCTCCAGTCAATGCAGAACCAAGACACCCAGTATTGAAGAAGTTAATGTAGCCATCAGAAAATTGAAGAACAACAAAGCCGCTGGCTCTGATGGGCTTCCAGCCGAAGTCTTTAAATACGGAGGTGATGGTACGGTGCATGCATCAAGTCATCAACCAAGTATGGGTGGAGGAACGCATGCCCGACGTCTGGAGTATCAGCTCTATATGCCCCATCTTCAAAAAAGGTGATCATATGTTTTGTAAGAACTACCGAGGCATATCCCTGTTAAGTGTCGCATATAAGATCCTATCCAACGTATTGTGTGAACGTCTAAAACCTTTCTGCAACACACTAATCCGCAGATCGACAATAGACCAAATTTTCACACTCAGACAAATCCTGGAAAAGACCAACGAATTTCAAGTCGAAACCCACCACCTTTTCATCGACTTTAAAGCCGCCTATGACAGCATTCATCGTCTTGAGCTCTACCAGGCGATGGCCCAATTCGGGATACCGACAAAACTTATCCAGATGTGTCGCGTAACGCTGGAAAACACGCGATGCTCTGTGCAATTTGGAAACAACTCTTCGGAGCTCTTCCAAACGTGCACCGGATTCAGTCATGGAGATGCGCTGTCATGTGATTTCTTCAATATCGTCTTGGAGCAGATAGTGCGCAGGGCAGGTGTCAACACGGACGGCACTATCTTTCACAAATCCGTCCAACTGCTGGGATACGCAGACGATATTGACATCTTCGGAAGATCCCGACAAGCCGTCGTAGAGGCATTTACGGCTATTGATGAGCAGGCGAAACGAGTGAATGAGGACAAGACGAAGTATATGTTATCAACAAACAAAAATTTATCTGTCCAAAACATTGGAAAAACCTTTGTAGAGATCCAACGAAGAATAACCCTAGCAAACCGGTGCTACTTCGGTTTGGCGAAACAACTTGGTTAAAAACTCCCAACTCTACGGACCAAATTAATGCTCTACAGAACGCTCATCTTACCAGTCCTGCTGTATGGAGCCGAGTGCTGGACGATAAGTAAGAAAGCTCAGCAAATATTGTTCATCTTCGAGCGAAAAATACTCCGTCAGATATTAGGTCCCTTATGCGAGGAGGGCGAATGGAGGAGAAGATACAACCGCGAACTCTATGAGCTGTACAAGGATGTGGATGTAGTCCAAAAAGCCAAGATACGCAGACTACATTGGCTCGGCCACATCGAGCGAATGGACAACAATGCTCCAGCCAGCCCCCAGGTTCGAGGCGGCGAAGAAGACCGAACCTCCGGTACAAAGACCAAGCTGTCGCGGATGCCAGAAAACTTGGTCTTCACAACTGGAAGCAGCGTGGTCTAGCCAGCTACTACAGGTGCTTCATTAAGGATTTCGCATCCATACCTAGACCCCTGTCTGACATCTTGAAGGGCGAAAACGGCAAGGTAAGTGCCCACCAGTCAAAGAAAATTAGCAATGATGAATGAATGAATAAATGGAAAAGAAAATCATGTTGCTGTGTCACGACAAAACATTCATGCTCTGGAGGATCAAGCAGCTTCAGACGTTTCTACAGTCCATAGTGAACTATACCTGACCTACATTATCGAGGCATCGGATACACCAGTTAATTGTTTTAGAAACTAGATACTTATAGAAGAGGCACCAATCGCCTCAACTCGCAGCTTTTTAAAGCTTATAGAAACAATAAAAGATATGATAAAACCAGATGTGGTCAACGCAATTCATTGTGAACTTCCAGTTTTGGCCCATATTCAGTATAGACTCGTTGAAATGTTCCCAGCAACAAAGTTTCGGTATTCTAGGGAATTCATGGTTGATATTTTCGATAAAACTGAGCAAAAAGAAATTATAATTGCAGAACATAATCGGGCACACACAGCTGCTCAGGTAAATTTAAAACAAATTTTACGTGATTACTTTTTCCAAAAATTACCAAATTAGAAAATGAGATTGTCGCGAACTGCAAAACATGCTCAAAGAATAAGTCTGACCGACACCCAAAGAAAAAACGGATCGACGAGACACCAATCCCATCATATGCAGGCGAAATGCTGCACATTGACATATTTTCCACATACAAAAAATATTTGATAACTTGCGTCGACAAGTTTTTCAAATTCGCGGTGGTCCAGCCGATATTGTCCCGTACGATTGAGGACGTGAAAACACAAATTCTGCAGCTAATGGATTTTTTTCCTCAAACGAAAACGATTTTCTGTGACAACGAGGCATCATTAAATCCAGAGACTTTAAGGTCAATTTTGCTGAACCAGTTTAACGTCCATATAGTTAACGCGCCACAGCACGTCTAATGGTGAAGTAGACAGGCTGCGCAGCACTCTACTAGAAATTGCAAGATGCCTCAAACTCGATAGAAAAATTGACGAAACGGTTGACCTAATATTACAAGCTACTATAGAATACAACAGGACCATCCATTCAGTAACGAACCATAAACCACTTAATATCATTCACTCGGCTCCAGCCGAGTTTCGAGAAGAAATAAAAAATTAGGTTCAAAAGGCGTAGGAGGTGTTATTGCAAAGGCACAATGAATCGAGGTAAAACAAGATCTTCCGAGTTGGAGATAAGGTATTGGTAACGACCAACAGAAGGTTAGGCAATGAACTTACTCCACTGTACGTGGAGCAGTAGAAGCTGCTTTGGGGACAACAGTTCTCATTAAAGGGAGGGTTGTCCACAAGGACAGCCTAAGGTAGGATACGATAGGATAGAATAGAGTAAATCTAAGGTAATCGAATAGGGTAGAAAAATATCCCCACTTTTTCATCATTTGTTAGATCCATATAAGTATCGCATTAAGGGAAACAAAACATTTTTTTCAGGATTCTACTCATGCTGCTTTCAATCATGACGACAGTAACTGCAAGACTTGTTATGCGTATGCATGACAAACTGCGGATCAGCATGATATTAAATTTAATCTCCAACGGAAGCATATTTGCGTCATTTGCAAATATGTTTACAAAGTTTTAAGAAGGCATCTACAATGCACATGCGCAACATTGTATTATGCTAACAAGCAAATACTTGTATCGTGATTCATGCGCAAAAATGCTAATATGCGGTTTGTTATCGACATGTGGGCATCTATTTGTAGGATTAGGAATATTTTTTTGAAGGCAGTCGACACCGAACCTTCAACACGAACAAATAAAGGAATAATTTAACAAAATTAATTTGTAAAAATCTTTTATTTACCGGCGCGCTTAACAAAAATTGGTGAAGCAGTGTTTAGTCGAGATTACAATTTAAATACCTGAAAAAAAAAAAAAAAACGCGATTCAAGTGAAATTGTTTACTCGAGAATACAAATCAAATATCTCGAATTGTAATCATAGTAATTCGACACAAACGAAAAAAAACGTAGTTGAACTAAAGGTGACGTGTGTGGCTCAAAAAAAAAATCCAAATTTTAAGTTAGCATTCGCTTACAAAAACACGATAAAAATATAACGAAATCTGTGAGGAACAAGATCATCAATTCTCGCTAGCAATTCCAGCGAGAAGCGGAGAAGAAACAAAAAGAAGAAGAAGATCGTTAAAAAAAAGGAAAGCAGCAAAAGCAGAAAATGAAAGCAGCCCTGTCTATACTGTGAGTTATAGTCTTTAGATTCTATAAGAGAAAAGTAATTTAAAAATAAGTAAAACATAAAATTGTAAGCCGATTAAACAAATAAACATATGAAAAGGCTACAATCCGTCTAGAGCGGATAGTTTGATACCCTATCCCTCTCAAAAGTTTATTTCAATATCTTATCACATTACTCCAAAACGCGAATTTGCTCAATAAGTGGGCGTGGAGTAGGCGGATTTAATATTTTTTTTTCAAATATACTGCATTTTGTGCCTTATTACTGATAAAGTTCTAATAAAAACTTCGAAAAACCGTTTTTTTTTTTTATAAAAACACCCCTAAAAAAGAGGCGTGGCCGAATACAATGTATGAAAGATTTGTAGAGTAAAAAAATATCTACCTATTTGTTTACGTAAGTTTTTTCGAGTTTCATATAAAAATATGAAATGAAAAATAATTTTTTCGAAAAGTGGGCGTATCAGTAGGCGGATGTTAAAAATTGTATTGCTTACTTTTGCAATGACCTCATATACAAAATTCCATCGACCTAGCTCAAAATTTAAGGCCCAAAAACTGATGACACACAGACGGACATAGCTCAATCGACTCAGCTAGTGATGCTGATCATTTATATACAGTGTTGGCCAAAACTAAAGCAACTTAAACACAGACAACAAACAGATGAGTAAAATTGCTTAAATGAAAATTTATTCCATATATTTTTTATGTAGGAATGTAGTAGTAACATTCCAAAATTAGATTATGAAAAAAAAATCCATTTATTTATAACAAAAACAAAGAAAAAACAAATAAAACTAAAATATGCCGATTTTCAGCTGGACAAAACTAAAGCAACTCCATACCAAAATTGTATTTATATTCAAATTCGTTGTGTTAAACTCAATATTTTAATGCAAAAACATTATTTGAGATCACCGCTGCACACCTCCTAGGCATACTCTCCAAAATATTTTAAATTATGGAACTGGGGATATTATTCCATGCCTCCTTGACTTGAGTGAAAACCCCCCCATATTTCGATATGTATCCCCAACTATTCTCCGATCTACGACCTCCAAGAGGTTTTCTATAGCATAAAGTTTCTTAGAACATTCCATAATCCCATTTTCTATCCTGAAACCAATTTTTTACAAGTTTTGAGGTATGTTTAGGTGCGGTATACTGTGGCAGTACCCATTTCAAAGGCAACTCCTCTTCGACATGTGGCAATATAACGCCTTACAGGATTGTTTTGTACACAAATCGGTTCATAATTCCATCTATTTTATGGATTGGGCCAATTCCATATCCATGGAAGCATCTCCGGACCATGACATAGCCTCCTCCATGTTTGACCATACCCATCGAATATCGAGAAGTAGGTGCTTCATTGCTGAGCCGTCAAAGACATCGAAATCCATCCAATCTCATAATATTGAATTTGTATTCATCAGAAAATAGAGCTGTCTTCCTTTTAGACAATGTCCAGTTGATGTGGCCAGTTGTAAATTTGAATTAAGCCATTCTGTTTTTGACCGAAATAAAAGGTTTCTTCACGACACTGAAAAATGAAAGACCACGATTCACTGCCCTTCGACGAATCGTTCTGGTGCGGATATTCATGTTCAATTCGTATCTCAACTCTCAGATGACATGAATAGATTGCTCTTAATCTTTCTTATCACATATTTAACTTCCCGGTGCGTCCTAACTCCTGGCCTGCTCCCTCGATGAATCATTTTGACGGATTTGCTGGCCTTATAATATTTAACTAAACGACGTTTCACTGATTTATGAGTAGAATATAGCATAGATTTCCTTGTGTAATTCCATATTCAAAATCAGAATTTTTTTTTGTCCGTTCAGAAATACTATTCCTTGCCATTTTTACAAAATAAGTTAGAGCTGCTTTTTATGTCTTCTGCATCAAAATTATACCCGAAAATTGTCCAATTTTTCTTGTTTGTTCATTGGCAGTATTTCTTTAGCAGTAAATACTCAAAACAATGGTTACTTTTTGTTTTCGAAAACAGAAAATCGTTTTTTGAAGAAAGAAACGAAAAGTTGCTTTAGTTTTGGCCAGCCGAAAATGGACCTTAATTCAGTTTTGTATTTATTGTTTTTTTAATTTACTCATAAGAGTGTTTACTGATTCTATATACTAATCTATAATATTCAGAGATATCGGGAAAAATAAATATAAAAATATTCTGGCTCATAAGCACTTGTTAAATCTTAAAACAATTGTGTGGTGTATTAGTTGCTTTAGTTTTGGCCAACACTGTATATACTTTATTGGGTCTATCTGTAATATTTCTCTATGTTACAAACTATGTATCAAACTTAACATACCCTTAGGATAGGGTATAAAAAAATGTCAAAAACAGTTTTTTGACAAACACGCCGCTAAAATGTAGGCGTGGTCGAATATAATGTATGGAAGATTTGTAGAGTAGAAATGTAGCTACCTATTAACATAAGTAATTTTTTTCGAGTTTCATATGAAAATACACTTGTATGGCTTACTTTTGCAAGGATCTCGTACACAAAATTTCATCGACCTAGCGCAAAATTCAAGGCCCAAAAACTGGTGACACACAGACGGACGGACTATATATATACTTTATATGGTCTATCTGTAGTCGATTTGTCTATGTTACAAACTATGTATCAAACTTAATATACCCTTAGGATAGGGTATAAACACGATGACACGTCCGGCTAAATGAATTAAGCAAGTGCAAAGTAAGGTATGTTTAAAAATTTAGTTTACAAGCTTAACCCTTTCGCCCCGTAATTTGAATAGTTAAGTTTGAAATACTTTTATTTTTTTAATATGTCTGTATCTACTGGGTACAAATTTGTACTAATCGAGATATTAGGTGGTACCTTTATGTAACAAACTATTTCTAGCTGGTGGTCTATAAAAATTGTTGAGAATGATGTGGTGAAAATTTGAACCAATTACGATATAAATTAGAGATTCTAGGGTTGTTTGAACTTTTGCTGGCACTTTTATGTACCATGCGATATAATAGATAATATATAATTATATTCAAG
Source organism: Chalcosyrphus nemorum (assembly GCA_949716465.1). Lineage (NCBI taxonomy): Eukaryota > Metazoa > Arthropoda > Insecta > Diptera > Syrphidae > Chalcosyrphus > Chalcosyrphus nemorum. The sequence continues at coordinate 52,004,122 of OX454333.1, read as the reverse complement.
AAATACCTACGTATTATTTAATATTTCTTTTTATCTGCCTAACTCACGGCGTTTTATACAAACTAGACGTAAAAAATTCAACTCCTATTTTAATTTTTAAATACATGCCAATGAATTTAAATTTAACCACTGATATAGAAACTGTACTTAAAACCAGTGAAAAAATGCTACAATCCGCCTGGAGCGGATCGTATGATACCCTATCCCTATCTTTTTTGGTCGTTTCAGTGGGCGGTGGAAAATGTATTTACAAAATATTATATTTTACCCTATAAACTAATATTTTTACCCGAAAACTAATTTTTTTAAGTAAACGCCCCTAAATAGTGGGCGTGGCCATATACAATGTATAGACGATTTGTAGATTAATTAGATATCTACATATTTGTTCAAGTAAGTTTTTTCGAGTTTTATATAAAAATAGTGAAAAAAGGTGATTAATTTGAAAAGTGGGCGTGTCCGTGGGCGGATTTTAAAATTTTTTACACTTGTATTGCTTATTTCTGCACGGACCTAGTATACGAAATTTCATCGATCCAGCTCAAAATTTAAGGCCCAAAAACTGGTGACACACAGACGGACGGACGGACATAGCTCAATTGACTCGGCTAGTGATGCTGATCATTTATATATATACTTTATTGGGTCTATCTGTAATATTTTTCTTTGTTACAAACTATGTATCAAACTTAACATACCCTTAGGATAGGGTATAAAAATCGCAGAATTCGACAGATTAGCATTCGAATTTAAAGAAGAAGACTTAGAATTAAAGTTTGAATGCATAGGTAACATAGGATAGTAGAAATGAGTTTAGCACAAATAATTGATAATTTTAAAATTAGTGCGAGAGAAAGGGCAGAAAGTGCTTTATGAAAACAAAGCTTATAGAAGGGGAATATTTATACCCTATCCTAAGGGTATATTAAGTTTGATACATAGTTTGTAACGTAGAGAAATATTACAGATAGACCTAATAAAGTATATATATAAATGATCAGCATCACTAGCCGAGTCGATTGAGCTATGTCCGTCCGTCCGTCCGTCCGTCTGTGTGTCATCAGTTTTTGGGCCTTAAATTTTGAGCTAGGTTGACGAAGTTTTGTATACGAGGTCTTTGGAAAAGTAAGCAATACAAATGTAAAAATTTTTAAAATCTGCCCACGGACACGCCCACTTTTCAAATTAATCACCTTTTTTCACTATTTTTATATGAAACTCGAAAAAACTTACTTGAACAAATATGTAGATATCTAATTAATCTACTAATCGTCTATACGTTGTATATGGCCACGCCCACTTTTTAGGGGCGTTTACTTCAAAAATTAATTTTCGAGTAAAAATATTATTTCATAGGGCAAAATAAAAAAATTTGTGGATAAATTTTCCACCGCCCACTGACACGACCAAATAAGATAGGGATAGGGTATCATACGATCCGCTCCAGGCGGATTGTAGCATTTTTTCACTGGTTTTATTTATGATAGAGGAAGATGGTAAGGCGAAAGAACGACTTCCATCCTCAGTAGAGGACGCCATAAAAAAAATTAGGGACATCCAAATAGAGACGGAAGCTATCACAAGTGTCAGGAGAAATAGCATTGAGTTAGGAATTATTAGTTTTTAATTACCAGCAATGGAAACTGTAACACGAAATGAAAGGGACACTGAAAATTAAACCGGAACAAGATCCAATCCCTAGAAGTTCAAATCAGCACGGTTATTATCGTACATCACAAATGAGTTAAGAACTACTTTGTAAATTAATAACACTGTTTGATAGCGACACAGGTAGAGTTTATCTTTTCATTTCAAACGTCGATAATGCTATGTCATTAGCAACCCCTGGACAAAAAACTTGGCTATTGCCTTTCATAAAAAGTAAAATATCGGGAAATGCTGAATCAATTCTAATGAATAAAAGAATCAATTCATGGACAGATTTGAAATCCGAGTTGAAAAGAACGTTCAAAGAAACATATTCGCCAATGCAGTTGCATTTGGAAATGACGCGTTTACAACAAAGAAGGCACGAAACCGTAATATAATACATTCAAAGAGTTAAAACTCTTCAGAGGCTACGTATTCAGGACATACATTTTAAGAATGAAAGCGAGTCGTTGTTCGAAGGACAGCTATATATGATTGAAAAAGATATGCTTAGTGCTTTTATAAACGGGTTAAAAGAAGAAATAGGGACTTTTGTGAACAGTCAGAGACCAACGACATTGGCAGAAGCATCTTCACTGGCAATACAGGAAGAAACAAAGGGGGAAAAAAAGGTCACATTAGTAGGAATTGTAGGGAACCTAAGAGACAGCCAAACCAACGTAACGAAAATAATGCTCATAGGAGAGAAAATCAGGTTATTCATAAAAATATGTATTCAGGCTCCAATACCTAAAAAACCAAAACAATGTTCAGATCAGAGAAATCATGCGGTAGAAAACTCCAACAAAAAAACGTCAAATATTTTTATAAATAAACGAACAAATTTTCGGAACAAGGAGCAATAATCGAGGGTATTGTCTCCAATTATAGTGAGTTATGATAATAAAGACTATAGATTTCTAATAGATACAGGCGCATGTATTAGCCTTAAAGCGAAATGTATTTACGAAGAAGTACAATTGGAAGTGCTGAAATCACAGTTAAATACAGTGATAGGAAAAGTAATAATACGTATCTGATTGATATACAATTTCATGTAGTAACAGACGATGTTCTGACGTACTATGATGGAATTATCGGAATTGACTTTTTGGTAGATCTGAGTAGAAAGCTGATGCATAATGGTAAGATTACAATGAATTTTATATTTAACGAAGAACTAGAAATACGTAAGATAAACAAATAAAAAGATTTAACTGCAATAAAAATAACGTGGGCCATAGATCCAAAAGAGAAGTTACTCTTAGCCCAACAAATTTGAGAGAAATTAATATAAATAGATCTCGTAGGCAAGAGTCACCCAAGACGTGCTACATTTGGAAATGAAACTCCTAACATTGATGACAATATAGCAAAAAGTCAAGGATGTATGACGAAAAGCCAAGATCTCTCTGATTGCGAGGACGAGAGTGATTTACTAAGACAAATGTTTGACGATGCATGTAAAAATTTCCCAAGTAGCAGCGCAACAAACGTAGAAGATATCGAAAAAGCAGTTGAAGAAGAGTTAATAGAAAAAAATAATGTTGAAATAAATGAAGTAAAACATATTAAGGTCAAGGTTATAAACGACATTGAAGAACAACAGAAAATAATAAAGGAGTATCACGATGGGTTGATAGGTGGACTTCGTGGACAGAAAGCGACGATTGCTAGAATCAAAGAAAGATTCTATTGGGCAAACCTAAATAAGGATGTAATCGATTATATATGAAAATGTGTCCCATGTCGAAAACAAAAAATAAATAGGCACCCAAGTAGGAACCCTATGAAAATAGTCTCAACAGCTGAGTATAGTTTAGAAAAAGTAGCCATGGACTTAACAGGACCTTATATAGAAAACATTAAAACAATTTACTGTCTTACTATTCAAGATGATCTAAGTAAATTCATCAAATACATTCCTTTTGAAAATAAGAAAAGTGAAACTGTTAAGCTAAGAAAAATCTAATAGGTATGAGAACCAAAGCATAAAATAGGTACGATAAAAGGATTTAAGAAAAATGACTTTGTTCTTGTAGAAAATGATAGAAGGGATAAATCAAGTGAAAAATATTTAGGACCTTACAAAATTATCAAGGTTTCGAATAATTGTGTCACAGTTAAACGTAACAATAAAGCTATGAAATATAACAAAGGGAAAATTAAGCATTTCAACAACTGATTAGTCTTATTATTTTCAGACTCTTGCTAGTAAATGGCATCACTTCTATACAATGGGAAAACATACCACCCAACGGAATTTATTATAAGAATATCGGGGAACTAAGGCAGAAAACGGGAAAAGTCTCTATAATTATTAACACAGACTTTAATGAGATTGAGGACCAGATAGACGTAATTTCTCGGTTTATGTTCAATATAAATGAGGATTGTTTACTGGAAATCCCTGAATGTGTAGAATTTATTATGAAAACTAAATTAGAACTTTTAACTATAAAGAAAAGTGTTATGCTAGGATTACACGATTGACGCTTTGCGTCAATATTTACGCTTTTTTGAGCTCCAATCAACATCAATCGTGTAAAGGCAAAATTTTTTTACGTCAATCTACGCCAATTTGGTTGACCCCCAGATTGTCCCTAATTTCCGGCAACCAAAATTGACGTGATTATATCAATCGTGTAAACGAATTAATAAAAATACTTGCGTCAACCTACAGCTAAATTCCGTCAACCAGTGGTTGACGACTCGAGCGTCAACCACAGACTTCAATATTTAGATCAATTTCTCAACGAAATAAAATAATTTTTGTTTTTTCGTTTCAAAGAACATGTAAGTTTTGGTTGTTCTCGTTTTCCATTTAATTTTTGGGAATATACAATATATTTTCTAGATGTTTTCAATATGATTGATGAATTATATGATGGTACGACTATTATTCAAATTTCTGATGCGGTGATGCAAGATGAAACAGTTAAAAAAAATACACAGCAAAAAGTTAAAAAATCAAATTCAAAAGCAAAGCCCAAAGTTACAATTACGTGGCCGTGTGACGATGTGCGTCTTTTAATCAGCTCAGTGGAACTGCATCCAAGCATATGGGATTTTGCTTGTGCGGATCATAAAAACTTGGTGAAACGGGAAGCTGCTTGGAACGAAGTAATCAGTGTTTTCGATAATCGATACGGTGTTGCAGAATGTAAAGCGAAATGGTCGAATATTAAAACTGCATACCAAAAAGTGAAATCCAAAATGCTAGCCACCAAATCCGGTCAAGGCGCAGCAAGTATCAATCCACATTGGCCATATTGGGCAGAAATGCAGTTTGTAACAAGAGGCGAGTCTGCACATAACATGATTTCTGTATCAAATCTAAGTTTTGACATGTCACCAATAAATGAAGACACTGAGTCGTCATCAAATACTCAGTTCCAACGTTCGGCTGAAACATCAACATTTCATGCTATGAACGATGGCAGTGCCAAACACAAACGAAAGCAGTCGAGTAATTCGTTGCAAGCACAATCACTTACAACCGATGCAATGGTACGAGCTATGAAAGCATTAGAAAATGATGATGATGATGAATGGCAGACAATTGGAAATTATTTAGCTGCGCAATTGCGAAATATTGCTGCGAAAAACCGTGAAAAAGCCGAACGCATTCATCGAAAAATGGTTAAAACGGTTTTGGATGCGTATGATGAGTTGGATAATACGAATCTTCAAAACCAATTGAGCGCATACGTGAGTTTAAATCTAGCAACAAATTCATGTGTCATTTGATATAATTTTTAGGAAAACATGCAATTGGTTGTAAATTCAGTTATGGAGAGGCAAAATGAATCAGCTGCGATCGACTAGGAAATTTGAAATAAATAACTTTTTGCAAACATTTATGTACCTAACTTGAAATACTTGATTTATATTTATTTGTTCATAAATTAATAAAAGATTTGAAATTACATTTAAAACTAACATAATTAACTCATATGAACCTGTATTGCCAGGGCACCTCTCCTTCGGGTGACAAAATAAATTTTTCAATTTCTTCTCGTATCGCTTTTGCTTGCAATGGAATATATGCAGTTGGTGTTTCCTCGGTACCTGGTAAATATTCTGGATGTGCAATTTGTCTCCACTCGCCATTTATCAAATTTCCTTTGGCATCTTCTTTATCTACCAAAGATAGCGTAACGTACGATGAACTTTTTTCAAGTAAAAAATTGTGCAAGGCACAGCACGCTAGTGTCAACCGCCTAGTTTTGTTTGCGTCGAGGTTAATTGGGCTGCGGAAAACACGAAAACGGGCAGCCAAAATTCCGAACGCATTTTCGACTACACGTCGTGCTCTAGACAAACGATAATTGAATAAACGTTGAGTAGCCGGCAATGAATGACCTGGATATGGCTTCATTACATATTCTTTCTTTGCAAATGCATCGTCTGCTACCAAAAAAAAAAGGAATTGCCATCGTTCTTCCAGGCAAAGTATATGGTTCCGGTAAGTTCAATAAATTTTTGTTCATGGCAGCAGTAAATGAACATTTGTTGAAAATACCACCATCTGAGATACGACCATTGCACCCTACATCAACATAAAGAAATTTGTATTGTGCATCTGCAATAGCCATCAATACAATGCTATGGGTTCCTTTATAATTGTAGTATGTGCTGCCCGAATTTGGTGGTGCTACCATTACAATATGTTTTCCATCCACAGCACCGATACAATTAGGAAAATTCCACATACTTAGTGAATTTACACGCTACTGCTTTCCATTGTTCTTTTGTTGATGGTACCTGCGTTGATACATTGAATAATTGGAGTTACATGAACAAAAAGAAGAAACGATGGCGGAAGAGACAAACCTGCATGTAATTTCCTTTCAAAACAGAATATATCGCATCACAGACTTCTGGTACTATGATAAATATTGTACAAGGTGCGATTCGAAACAGTATTGAGAGTGATTTGAAGCTGTCGCCAGTAGCTAAAAATCTCAATGTTACGGCCAAACGCTCAGATGCGGATATTGACTTTCGCATATTTGTATCTTGTTTTTTAATTAGCGGTGTCACCATATGCAACAATTCATTGAAAGTACATTCACTCATCCGCAGAAAGTTTATATATAAATGTTTTTGATTCTCAATGTTACAAAATTCTCGAAGCAAACTGTTGTGTGCTCCACATATTGGCCGCTTTTTGAGCCATTCAAGCATCCAAACTCGTCGTACAGCGCGAGAATTTTGATCTACAAAGCTGCAGCTCTCTTTTTTGTACCTTTCGACATAGTTTTTTTTAATATTATTTACTATTTTTTAATACTTTACATTAATTCAACTTCAAAAAAAGAAAAATAAATGTATTCCCGACTTGAAAATATTTTCTTCTGCCAAAAATTGATTTGACAGCAAGCGTAAATCTATAGTCAATTCGATTGACATAAAAAAGCGTCAATCGTGTAAACGGTGCGATTGTATGGTTGACGGTTTACGCTTTTTTTTTAATTTGCGTCAATCTATATTTTGGTTGACGTTGGCAAAGTTGACGCTTTTAGGTCAATCGTGTAAATCAGGGAAAAATTTATTTACGCTTTTTTCAAAATTATATCAATCGGGCGTAAATTTATTGACGCTAGATTTACGCTTTTGCGGCAATCGTCTAATCCTAGCATTAGAATTATTTATCAATTATTAGGAGTTGAAAGGAGATTTAAAAGAGGTCTCATAAATGTAGTTGGCTCAGGTCTTAAAATGTTGTTCGGAGCTTTAGATGGTGAGTCGCCGAACATTATGAAAAAGCAATAAAAATTACTAAGGAAAATAGCGATTTTATACATAAAAGTCAGAAGAAGGAAATAAAAATACTGAATAGTTTAAATAAACAGAACCAAATAATGAAAGAAGTATATCTTGACTTAGGTAATTTAACGCATAAAATGAATACTGACTTAGAACAAATAGTAGGTACGATGAACAAAGACAGGAAAAATAATATCATTAGGAAATATTTCATTGAATTGAAACTTCGAATCTATTTTCTCATAAATCATACAGAATTAATCATTGACCAGATTATAGAAGCAATCTTGTTTTTAAAGGACAACGTTATACATCCAATAGTAATAGAACCAAAAAAGTTTATAGAATTATTGAAAGAAAGCGATAAGGAATATGAGATGTTATTTACTCCAAGCTTAGAATCATGTAACAGCATAATTCAAGAAATAAATCCTGTATACTATATAAAGGTTAATAGACTAGTAATTATTTTGTCGGTTCCAACAGTTGAAAAAGAAAAATCGGAAGTTTATGAAATGATTAATACACCATATAATACACCATATAACAACATGTTAATTATTTTGTAATCAAAGGAAATAAAGACGAATATATTTTAATTAACGACCTGATGAAAGATTGTAAGAAAATCAATAAATATTACATATGTAACCAATTAGAATTTAAGAATAGTATTGTCAACATTGATTGTGAATTGACAATTTTTATGAATAGAAAGGAGAACAGTTGTAACTTGAAACAAGTAATGAATCATATTGAAATATTTCATAAAATTACCGAAAAAAAATTCTTGTATGCTTTAAGTGAAGAAACTAAAAATAAATATAAATGTGGAAAAGAAGAAAATAACGAAGAAGGTCTCTTAAATAATATTAGCCGTGTTTTATTATCCACATGATCTGATCTGGATCGGATCACGATAATAATCCCGTATCTAATGTGACTCTGCCACCGAGTAGTACACTTGCTTTAGTACCTTCATATGTGAGTAACGCTTAAGATACACCATTGCAAATATAGTGCTTTTAAGTTGAAGACGCAGGACGTTAATATGCTCACGCCACAGAAAATTCTCGTCGATGGTAGCTCAGAGGTATTTAATGGTCCTAACTACCTCATTTGTGCTGCTGCTCCTCAGTAATTAACAACGATCATTTCGATGAAAGATTTCAATAACTTCCGTTGGCTTCGATGGAGTCCGAATATGCATCAACTTGGTTTTATTTGCGTTGATCACCAGGCCGTTGTCATGACACCTTTCAGATACAATGTTGAACTCGTCTTGCAGTATCTTTATACCTAAGTGCAAGTCCGTGTGTTACATCAGCGTAGGCATATGCAGTAGCTTTTTTAAATATTCTTAATAGTTCATTCGTGAACTATATAAATAAAATGGGACCCAATTTGGAACCTTGTGGCTCACCGTATTTGATCGTACTTTTTTTACTTAATATGTCAGATACCTTGACTTGTATTACTCTTTCACTCAGATAGCTTTTAAGCCACCTTGCCAGCAGTCCTCTTAATCCTAACCTCTTGACACTTACCACAAGTTTGTCAGGTGTAAGGGTATAAAAACGCATTGCTGAAATCTATGAAAAGGACAAGAACGTTGTGGTTTTTGTTGAGTCCAGCATTCACCATGTTGGTGAACTCCCCAGTAATGATTGGGTGCTCTTGCACTTTTGAAAACCAAATTGGTTAGAGTGAATCACTTTGTGCTTCGACATAAAATGATTAATACGATTAACAGCTACCTCTTCTTAACATTTTTCAACCGCTGGTAGAATTGAAATCGCTCTATAATTCTCCGGGTCTTTTTTTATTCCCCCCTTGTATATGGGGCGAATTATAGAGGTTTTCATTAACTTTGGCACATAGGACTGACTCAAACTACGGTTTACGATCTTCGTGATTATAGCAGTGAGATAGTCAACTGGTCTAATGTTGTCTGCTCGAGGACCTTTTTTGTCACTCAGTTTACACAGTATCTTGTAGACTACCGACTCAGTTGCTTCCTCTACGTAGATACTTTGTTGAAGTTGCCAGTTCTCATGGTTTGAAGTTTTTGTATCACAGACATGAATGATGTTTGCCGCTTGATTCGAAAACCGCTCCGCTTATAGAGAACCTCAACGTCATTTTCTTGGAGTACATGTTGCCAGTCTGTATTCTGATTAAGCTCATTAACTTTTTGCTGATTGATATATTAAGCCCTCTCTTCGGGATATTAATTTCATTCAATACTAATATATCCACGTAGCATAGCACATTTTCAATTTCCGCTATAAATACATCCCAAGTTTTTGTGATCGATTTAATATTAAAACTGACACAACAAAAATTCATATTCCAAATATTTTTTTTCGATGCTGCTAACACCATGTATGTATTACTTTTAAGTCAACATCAGCTTCACGATATATGTTTTCCATTTTCCATTTTTTATTTCGATTTTCCTGATAAGTATGACGTACAACAACAATGTTTAGTTGTTCATCTTGTTTACATCTTCGCAAGACCCGATGTGTATGGCTTCATCGTTTTCGTTTTTTTTTATACCCTATCCTAAGGGTATATTAAGTTTGATACATAGTTTGTAACGTAGAGAAATATTACAGATAGACCCAATAAAGTAAATATATAAATGATCAGCATCAATAGCCGAGTCGATTGAGCTATGTCCGTCCGTCCGTCCGTCTGTGTGTTGGGACGTAGAAGTTTACACATTCTTAAAATCCGCCCACTGACACGCCCACTTTTCAAAAAATATGTTTTTACTGATTTCACAAACAATACGAAAAAACTTTCTTTAGCAGATATGTATATTCACTTACTCTACACATCTTTAATACATTGTGTATGGCCACGCCCACTTGTTAGGGTCGATTTTGTTAAAAAAACAGTTTTTTGACAATTTTCTTATAATAATATCAATTCTTCGGAACAAAATATATTATCTGTTCAAAATTCTGCAAAATCCATACTGGCACGGCATGAGAGGGTATTTTGTGCCGGATATACATACGCAACCACTTATGTCATGTCTTTGATGTCTTTTATATCCTAAAACAAAAAAAAAAGTGTGTAGACCGAAGGCATCATATAAAAATCCAAATACAGTGCATTCTCGATTATCGCAACTAATTAAAACAAACGTGGTTGCAATGACCGAGGTTGTTGCAATAACCGAGTAAATATTTTTTTTTAACCCGATGTGTTGGTACAGGCGAGAAACGTGATTCTTTCTTTGCTTGTCTTCCGCCCAGGAGTTGACGATTCCTTACAACCTACAAAGGTTTCGTTGGGCATAAGTCGGTAGAATAACCCGGACTCATAGGCGTTATAAATTTGATTGGGAGTCAAATCGAACTCACTGACTTTTTCCTTAAATTTAATCAAGAATGGATCTACAAGCTGCGATTTGTTTGTAAGTTTTTCTCCACAAATTTTAAACAAGCGAATTCCGTGCTTTTCTTAAAATTTGTCACCCAACCATTGCTCGTATGAAAAGATCCTGGCCTGTCTTTAATTTTTTCATGCAATGAGCAGGCCTTTGTTTTTAGGACCTCGCTGGAAATTGGAACACTTTTGCTTTCTTTGATTTAGGAACCACTTGAACAAAGCATAACGACTTAATTGAAGCTCCTTTATTAATTATACCCTATCCTAAGGGTATATTAAGTTTGATACATAGTTTGTAACATAGAGAAATATTACAGATAGACCCAATAAAGTATATATATAAATGATCAGCATCACTAGCCGAGTCGATTGAGCTATGTCCGTCCGTCCGTCCGTTCGTCTGTCCGTCCGTCCGTCTGTGTGTCACCAGTTTTTGGGCCTTAAATTTTGAGCTAGGTTGACGAAATTTTGTATACGAGGTCTTTGGAAAAGTAAGCAATACAAGTGTAAAAATTTTTAAAATCCGCCCACTGACACGCCCACTTTTCAAAAAAATCACTTTTATTCACTGTTTTCATATGAAACTCGAAAAAACTTACTTGAGCAAATATGTAGATATCTACAAATCGTCTTTACATTGTATATGGCCACGCCCACTTTTTAGGGGCGTTTACTTCAAAAATTAATTTTCGAGTAAAAATGTTAGTTTATAGGGCAAAATAGAAAATTTTGTGAATACATTTTCCACCGCCCACTGACACGACCAAATAAGATAGGGATAGGGTATCATACGATCCGCTCCAGGCGGATTGTAGCATTTTTCACTGGTTTTTTCTAAAATTTCACTTTTGTTGTTAATTGTCAGTTCAAAATTTTTCTTTGTAACACCCATTTTTTCCGACACACGCAAGTGACTGATCACTGGACAAAATTCATTAAACTAACAAGAAAATCTAGCATTGTATAGATACATGTGATGTACATTCATATAACTTCTTTGTACCATCAGTCAAAAGTAGCAGTTAAATAACTGCCGTGACAAAATGTAACGACAGACAAAAACATACATAGCCAAGAACTTGAGTAAATAAAGATATGCATATAAAAACCGAAGTTGCACTTATCGAGTAAATTTTTTTTGAAGAGTTGCGATTACTGCGTCAACAATGATGTAAATTCAGCTGTTGCGAAGATCGAGGAGTTGCGTGAATCGAGAGTTGCGTTAACCGAGAACGTACTGTATCATGAAAAGTGCAGAAAAGTAGCAGGATTTTTTTTACGGAAATACAAAACACACATCACGCAGATTTAAATGACAGAAAAATAAAAACTCGGACGAGCCCGGAACCCAACTAAAAGTCTACGCGATTTAAGAAATCCTTAAAAATACACCTTTTAAAAACTGACCACAGAACGTCACCTCTATTTTTCATATTTTTTGTTTTTTTTTTTGCGCCTAACACATTGTTACATACCCAATGTCCAAGGCTCCATACCAAGATTTCAAAATTATTTGCAGATTAACAAAAATTCGGGCTTCATAGAACGGAGAAAAAAAAACAATTTTTTTTTGTGAGTCAACTGAGAAAAAATCAAGGTTCAATTACGCTGCGCTGTGATAAATCAGATAAGTCAAAAAAGAAATCATTTGCATTTTACGTGATCGAAAAATAAGCAAAAAATATAGATATTGTCAATTTAGTAATTGGAATTAATGCCAGCTTTTGGGTCACTTTGCCCCACTGTGCGACGGTCTGAGCAAATACTAAATATTTTGTGTATTGTGTAGCGAATTTGGGCATACCGGCTAGTGGTGTGCAATTTGATTACTTTTGAGTACCGAATGATTACTGATTACTGAATATTCAGTATTCGGTATCCCAGTGATGATTCCAAAGACTGAACTCAATTGACCCATTTAAAAAAAAAAAAAAGGGCGAATAAAACAGGTATTTATGGCCCAATTTAATTGGTGGCGCAAAGTGCTTGTTTTTCTCTTCAATCTTCAATTCAATTAAAGAAATTAAATATACATATGTATCTTAAACTTCATTTAACCGGTTTGGCCAAAATTGGATTAACACCGTATTCAGAAATAACGACTCATATGTAAGTACATATGTATATATTATTTTGGACTCAAGTCTACTCACCTCCAAACATGTAAACACTTTGTAGAGTAGTAATCAAATTAAACTGAACATGCAATGATTGCCTTACCAAAGATAACAACACTGGAGTCCTGATATTCGTTACTGACAATGTTTAAGAATGGGTATGAGTATGGGTATGAGTATTGAGTATTGAGTATTAAGTATATATTTTCTACGGAAAAGTAATCAAACTGGAACGTTTCGAATACTGATTACTGTAAAAGGATCACAACATTCGAGTAGTAGTATTAGTTAGTAACGAAGTTTGAGTATGAGTACCTAACTATATGTTCTGTGCAGAAAAGTAATCAAATTGGAACGTTTGGAATTAAGATTACTGATAAGGAATCACAACATTCGAGTAGTGGTATTCGTTGCTGCCGTGGTTTAAGAGAAAGTAGAAGTAGAACATAAAAAACGAGGGGGATGGATTATGTTGTTGTTGAGTATTTGCATGTGTATTTTATATATTTGCCTCTAAGGAAAATGCGCGGTGGTTGAGTTATGGATTTGTGTACAGATTGGTTTCGATGGTGGTACTTTGGGTTAGTGTTTGACTGTGTGTAAATGAGTATCAGTACCGAATACTTATTTCAGGAGTGTCCGGTACCGATACTCATTTCAAGTAACGAATACTAAAAATCGGATACATACTTTTTGCACACCACTAATACCGGCGTGAAAATTCGATGAGGAAACATGAACAAAGAGAGTGATAGGCAATTTTGGATTGAGTTTCTCGAAATGTATAAAAGTTTACCGGTGCTGTGGTGCGTAAAAAGTGCCGAATATTTTTTTTAATTGCCAAGGCGAGAATAATAGCCGCACAAGCTGTATATGTCATTGCGATTTCTATATCTGCACGCACTCACAAACTATTCAAAACTGATGTCTGACAAACTGTTTGCGTAGTGTGTGGGGAACCTTTGAACAGCGCGGGTGTCTAAAGAATTAGGTTGAGTGCAGTTTAAATATAAAATGAAATGTCTAGTTTGTCATGAGAAAAGTGAGAGAAACTCAATATCAAAAATTTCATGTGGTGACTGTAAAAGCTTCTTTCACGCTTCTTGTATCAACATTCAACAACAAGATGTGGATTATTTTAAAACTAGTGGTGTGATAGATGCTCAGTGTCGATACTTCGTAAGTAGCTTTTAGGAGCGCTGATATCTTAAGTATTTGTTTTCGTTATAATGGTGAATTGTTTGTCTTTATTCAGTGTCTCTAACTTTGTGGAAGAATTTTCAACACTTTTAGAAAATGAAAACTCTAAAAATTTAATTATAATAGGTGATTTAAATTTTAATATATAGAGCATAGTGAAGCCAATTCTGGCTATCTGGATCTGATGGCTTCATTTGGGTCTCTTTTGTCAATGAGGTAACTAGAGTTGAATCTGGCAAATGCATTGATAATATATTTGGCCGTTTTGGTGTTTCTCCTAATTCATGTGAGAAGTGTGTATTTAACTTATCAATCACTGATCACTGCATTACTGGTTTACTGGTTGAAATATCTTCCAATAGCATTTTATATAGCCCCAACTTGCATAATGTAAAAACAAAAATTGATTACACAAAACTTCTTTCTCTTGAGTGTTGGGAGAAAGTATTCGCTATTAGTGATCCATAAGCTTCCTATGACGCTTTTATCGAGATCCTTTCGAGTCATATATCTAGTTGTGCATTTGTAACTCGTCTAAAGAAGTCAAACTTACGTATTAAGCCTTGGATAACGAGTGATGTTTTAAACAAAAGCGAAAGAAAAAACTTAGAGTAAAATGTTTGAAGAGACCCAATAATTTACACTTCAAACAGATGTATAAGCTTTTGTGTTCAAATTAAAAAAAATTGGGGAAGTGCGAGGAGGGCCTCGTGCAATAGTGTTCCGGACATTTATTCATATCCTGCATAGGTACACCTGATACTGGTTTTGATATGAATAATGTAATGTCTTGTACGTAGGTATGTCCTAGTAATACTGAGCTGAGATTCCAGTCCATTTTAACTTACACTTTCAATATAAAACATGGCAAATGTATAAAAATGCATGTAACGGTACTTTGCTTGTTAAATGTTACTTGACATGCGAAGGAATACAGCATTTAGAGTTTTAAAAATTTAAGAAAAAAATATTTTTGAAAAAAAAAACAAAATTAAAAAAAAAAATTAGTTTTTTAAACTTATTTAGTTTTCAAAAGCAGCATAGAGCTAACATATACGATCCATTCGTGCAAATGACTTCGTTTTTGAAAAATCGAAATCGAATGCAGTAGCAGCAAGAGAAGAGCTTATAGGGAAGTCCATGCGCTCTTCTAAAATCTGTAACTCGGGAACTACTTAGCGGATTTGGATGAAATGTGAAACTTGAGCAAATCGTAGTATCAAAATAATCTACTGTAAAAATTATTTGGATAACATAAAAACTGGGGGAGATACAGTGGGATAACTAGATTCCCCATTTTTTTAATTTTTCTCAGAAAATATATAAAATACAGTTATTTTCGTATTGTTTTTACAATCTACACAAAATTCTACGTATCTCCAATTTTTTTCACATTTTTACCATTTATGGTCTGGCCGCTAGGGGGGGGGGGGGGGGACCACATTTTTCAAATGTTTGGCAAGCTTTTTTGTTCAACAAATTTTGCCAAAAAAAAATATTTCTTACATATATGGAGCCCTTGCAAAATTCTCTTTAATTTGATATGCCACATGATGGGGAACAAAATAATTTTTTTTTGCCCTTCATACAAGGTGCCCAAAAAAGGGCTCCCAAAATGAAATTCATTACCGCCATCTTGTGCAGGCTTCCACATAATGTATACATAGCGAAAGTTTCAGCTCTCTACGTCTAACGGTTCAAAAGTTACAGGGCTGTGACAGACTGACGGACTGACGGACAGACGGACAGACGGACAGACAGACACCGTATCAAACCCATAAGTGTTCCGTCTTACCTTTTAAGGTTCGGAACACTAAAAAAAAAAAATACCTGCTGGTCGTGATAATTTTTACGTTAACAGATTCAATGCAACTAAAGGTAACTTAAAGGGTGAATGGCAGTTGGTTAATATCATTAGCTGATAGCTCAATAGAACTCAAGCTGCTAAAAATATAGCTGCTGTGAGAAATGAAAATTGTGTAATCACCTTGAGATAGCTAACGCATTTAATAATTATTTCTCGAAAATACCCCAGAGTGCAAACCTTACACCTGTTTATATTGATTGTTCGGTCTGTAATCCTTCTTGTAATCCTTGTGAACGAACGTTTGTCTTTATTCCTTTTGATGGTTTAGAATTATTAAAAACAATTAATTCACTAAAAAGTTATAATTCAACTGGTTTAGACATGGTTTCTAATCGTTTGCTAAAAAATATTGCTTGCTTCGTGGTTGATGTTCTTACTCATATTTTTAATAATAGTGTTTTTTCTGGTGTTTTTCCAGATGCTCTAAAAAGTGCTGATGTTTTACCTCTCTTTAAGAAAGGTGCAACTGATGAAGTAGGCAACTATAGGCCTATCTCTCTTCTACCTTCTATTAGCAAAGTGTTTGAAAAATTATCAAAAGAAGAATAGTCGAATTTTTAAATAAAATTAAGTTTTCAGTTTGGTTTTCGTGAAGGTAGATCTACCGAAGATGCTCTGCTGAACTTTTGTTCTCAGATTTATAGTAATTTGGACAGTAAAAAATGTACGGCAGGGTTGTTTGTGGATATAACCAAAGCGTTTGATATGGGTAACCATGGCATATTATTAGATAAACTGAAAGATGCTGGCTTTAGAGGTTTTACCCTTAATTGCCTTAAATCATTTTTAACTAATAAAAAACAAAGGGTAACAATTGATACCTTTAGGAGCAATATAAAGTTTTTAAATATGGGTGTACCTCAGGGTTCTGTTCTTGGACCTATTCTTTTTTTTAATATATAGAAATTCGCTCTTCAGTTGTCCCTTTAAAGGTATGTTGACCGCTTTCGCTGATGACATTGGCTTTAGTTCTGGTTCTAATAGTGTCTTGGATCTAATCTCGGACTTAAATTGGGATCTATTTCTATTAATTATTATTTTTATTATTATTACTTTATTTCTCAAAATAACAGATACAGATATCTTAACCTAAATTTATAATTTAATACAAATTCAAAAAAGAGAAATAGTGTAGACATCAATATTTTACAAAAATAGTGTTGAATGTCACCTCAAGAATTACATATAATAAATCACAATAAGTGGGGTAGTAAAGTTAAAAAGAAAAATAAAACAAATCATACAGAAAAAATACAAAGTAATAGAAATTATGCTTTAGCTTAAGGCAGGGAAAAAAATAAAATAACCAAATTAAATAAATAAATTAAATAAATAAATATGATAGAAGAATACTAAGAAAACAACGGTACACCAAAATGTTAGAAATTTTTATGTATGAGAATTATTTATATTATCTAGGACTAAACATTCATAAGCGATACTAGATCATCATAAGAAAAACTATATAACCATTTTTTTAATTGTGTTTGAAAAAGTGTTTGTGAGTTTGTATCTTTCAGGTACTGTGGTTGTTTATTAAATAGACGACAATCCAACACGGTATAAAAATTACGAAACGAAGTAGTGCGATACACAGGAACAGAGACTAGATGCAAAGAATTTCCACGTAGATTATAATTTTCCAGGATTCTAAAATTTTGATTGCCTGAGTGGATGACGAATTGGTAGAATTTTCAAATCACAGAACAATGGAAAATTAGGATGAAGTCGACATTTAAAACAGATTTTTCTTACATTTTTTTGCAACGTAAGGAGAGGTTTTATTTTATAACAAGATGCTGGAGCAGCAACCTATGCCATATTGCAATTTGGAATAAAATAATGCATAGTAAATAGATGTTAATAATTTGGTAGAACATACTCTCCTCAGATAAAAAAAAATATCTTAAAATAAGGCGAAAGTATTTTTGAAACTCTTCAGTGTGTTTAGTAAAGGACAGAATCTATGTTTAAAAACAAATATTTAAATTCGTCTACTCTCTCAATAACGAAACAGTTACTATAACATTTAAGATTGCTAAAGAAGGTAGTCAAGGAGTTAAAAGCACAATTAATCAATTTAAATTTAGGGCACTCTGGTGCATGAAAGGAGATATTTGCATCAGGGAAGCACTGCGTGGATAAACTAAAAAACATAATTTTTGTTTTTGGACTAATAACTAATTAGTGCTTAGCAAACCATTTTCTAAGCAAGTCCAGATCCCAATTAATGTCTGCAATTAGATTTAAGAGTCCTGAAGTCGAGCCACAAAAATATGAAAAAAAAACAAAGAATTACCAGAAAAGCAATATCAAAAGTTATTACGTCCTCCGCCACAGATTAGCGTCATTGGAATTACGGACTATAATAAGTTAATTGCCTCCTTAGAAGTACTGTGACTCCGATGGTTACTAAGCAGTATCCCAAAAATTGAATACCGAAAAGATTCAGTGGTATACTTATGAAAACAAGTTAGAAAGACCAATGCGTTTAGTAGCAAGAGGACTCCAGCCCTCGTGCACTAAGGAAGACATTATGAACGACCTTAAAGACAAAGGCTTTAACATTCTTGATGCCGTCAATATTATCAAAAAGCGTGGACTTCCACTATTTTTACCAAGTTTTGATAAAGACGAAAAAAAAGGATTTAATATATGGTATTAAGACCATTCTTAAGATCGTGGTCAAAATCGACCCTATGCGTAAGAACTCCAGATCGATTTCGCAGTGTAAGCGTTGCCAAGGCTTTAACCATACGCCGACCTACTGCCAGAAAGAACCGCGTGGCGTTTAATGAGCAGGTTAACATCTCTCGGAAGGGTGTCAAACAAATAAGCAAACGCCAGCAACTTCTATAAACTGCCAAGGAAAGCATCCCGCGAACTATCGAGGTTGCGAAAGAGCTCCAAAGAAGGCGCGATACGCTCAAAAATTCCATGCGCTAAAATACGCAACAAATCCAAAACTGATACCAAAAAAGCAGCGAAAAAAAAAAAAAATTCTGTCTTGAACCCGGTAAATGAAAACAAAAATAAAACTAGCACAGAAAAGGTGACAGAATCAAATTCATCGAACACTGGTGTGCAGTCTTATGCCCAAGCGTGACATACATGATCGAGAACTCACGGGTATCTAAAGCAAACAACCATCGAAACTTTAGCGTAAATACTTCCGGTCGAGTAGTTCTGACATTATAAAACAATGCAGAAGTAAAAATTGAATTAGAATCAATGCAAGTAAGCACGGTTCGCGTTAGAATTAGACATTTTACATTCACTATTTCGTCTATATATTGCCCACTGCCTTGTTAGGTTGAAGAAAGTGATTTCACATATATCTTTAACTTCCTTAAACCAAATTTTATTATTGATGGCGACTTCAATGCGAAACACTCTTTCTGGGGTTCAAGCACGCCTCTCAGAGAGGTAGAGTACTCTACAATGCGAGTATGCAAAACGGTTGCAATTTTCACTCGACGGGTAAAACAACATATTGGCCGACTAATAGAAATAAGATACCGGATCTTTGACCTCACCTCGTTCTCCAATCATTATGACCGTAAGCGAAGCTCTAGTTAAAAAAAGCTTCAAAAAAGACATAGAAGTAAATATCGATCTGAGGGTATCTCTTAAAACACCGTATGAACTTGAAATAGAAGCTGATCGGTTAGTTGAAATCTTATAGAATGCCGCGTGGAAAAATACTCAAAAGCAAAAGAAAACGCCGGTCAGCAATGTTCAAACTTACTCCGAGGAACTACAAGAGATGATTAAGTAAAAGAGAAAAGCGCGTAAGAAATGTCAACAAAGTCGGGCTCCGCAACATAAGGCACACTTTTACCGTTTGTGCAACTCACTAAAAGAGGCTATTAACTCACTAAAAAAGCCTATTAACGATCTCAAAACTAAAGAAATAGAAACTTACCTTGAAAGCTATAAAAGTTATTACAAAGTCTATAATACAAGCCGCACCAATCAGGAAAAATCCAGACGAATGAGTCATGATAAAGAGAAAGCACAAATTTTTGCAATGCATTTGGAAGATATCTTTTTAGGCCATTTGATGGACAAGCTCTTGTTCAAGATGCAAATACGTCGGATTTAGACAATATTGCAATACGAAATACAACACTGACCGTACTTAAGGAACAAATAAAGAAACTCAAGCCCAAGAAAGCTCCTGGATACGACTTAATCACGGGGAGGTTCTTCAGGCACTGCCAATAAAAGCTTTAATAAAGCTTCTGTTTATTATAAACGTCACGCTTAGACTTGAATGTATTCCCAGTCAATGGAAAGTTGCGGAAGTGATAATGGTTCTTAAGCCCGGTAAATTCAAAGTATTCGAGAGAATATTGATTAGACGAATACAGCCGATAATAGAAAAAAAGCATCTCATCCTGGATCATCAATTCGTATTCAGAAGTAAGCACTCTACAGTTCAACAAGTACATAGAATAACAGACGTAATCGAAAGATCTCTTGAAGAAAAAAGATTTCAAGTGTATTTCTTGCTGTTTCTGAAGCTTTTGACAAGGTCTGGCATGAAGGCTTAAAATTTAAATTACGACAAGTTTTGCTAGAGCACTTATATAATATTTTAAGAAACTACCTTACGAATAGAATATTCCGTGTGAAATGTGGAAATGAATATTCAGATTTTAAGGAAATAATGGCTGCGGTGCCGCAAGGAAGTGTTCTAGGTCCACTTTTATATCTATTATACACGCAATACACCGCAAGTGGAAGGAACGAAGTTAGCCACTTTTTCCTGCAATACTGCTATATTGGAAGTATGTTAAGCGGTCGAAGAGACTACCGAAAAATTGCAAGAGTCATTGGATAGAGTAAATGAATGGACAAAGGTTTGGCGAATCGCACTCAATGAAATTCGGGATCTCGGCATTAAAACAATCGTAGATGAAATCAGAAACTACGCGAGAAAGCATAAAATTCGACTAGAAAGTCACGTTAATATTACAGTCCTTCAAGTTTTGGATGAAAGTAATTTACTGCGCCGTCTTCAAAGAACTAAACCTCTAGACCTGGCACGATAAGTAACCGCGTCTAAACTGCGGAACTAGCAGGAGCTTCTAATGGGAAGCTAACCTGCCAAATGTTCTTATTTCGTGAGAACAAAATTGCTCGAGAAGTCGAACACTTAGTTGTAGTAACAATAAAAATCAACAAATACAATAGTTTGTTGAAAGGAGGTTTTTTAATAGGTAAAAATCGCACACTACTATGAGCACGCGCTGGCGATCCTCTTTTTGAAAATTTTCACCTACCCTCAGGAAAAAAAAGTCGGCGCTGCGGATGTGAGCAACAGTCAAGACAGCCGAGTGTGGAAAAGTGTTTCCCCTAAGTCCGCATGAGCTGCGGGTGACAGCACCGAGAGTGATGTGGACGGGCGGCAGTAGTAGAAATCGAACCACCACCGGAGAAAGCAGCCAGCGTGCAAATTTTTTTCATATATGTAATTTGAACTAATAAATACAGAGTGTCCCAGTTAAGCAGTATAATCCTTTAAGGAATTTAAGGAAGGGGAGATTCCAGAAGTTCCCCCGAACAAAAAATTGTATGGCAGGGGGGGTTTATTCTCACCCCTTTTCAAGTTATAGCCCACCAAAGTAGGTGACCTCTAATTTGGAGGTGTAGCCACTTTAAACGCTATAACTTCTAAAAGTGGAGATAAGATGGAAGATGTTTCTGCTGTGCTGGAGCAGAATTTGGAAGGGATAATGGAAAGAGGTGAAGGTATAGAGATCGGCCTTCTGGACAATATAATTGCGGAAGACGATGAGCAAAAACCTCACTCTGTTATAGATACTTGCTGTGTTGAAGATACTTGCTTCGAAAAAATTGATGCGAAGACACTCAGATGGAGCTCAAGGCTATTCGAAGATCCAGAAGGT
Organism: Chalcosyrphus nemorum; assembly: GCA_949716465.1. Taxonomy (NCBI): domain Eukaryota; kingdom Metazoa; phylum Arthropoda; class Insecta; order Diptera; family Syrphidae; genus Chalcosyrphus; species Chalcosyrphus nemorum. The sequence goes on along the minus strand of OX454333.1, from coordinate 51,982,196 downwards.
ATTTGGAAAGATGAGTATGTTTTGAAAGTTGTTGCCGCCATGACACCAGTGGAGTATTTCTCAAATTTTTTTGATACTCGAGCTATTGATCTAATCACAGAGCAAACTGATTTGTATGGACTTCAAGAACCGGGCATTGAACTTAAATGTACTAAAGGTGATATGAGACTACCGTCTGTTGTAGCATAAGTAGTCTGTTGTACTTAGGCGTTTTGAAATTGCCCCAATTTAAAATGGCATGGTCCCAAAATATGAAGCTTACAGCTATTTCAGACTCAATGCCTCGCAATAAGTTTGAAAAAATTAAGCAGTGCTTACATTTTAATGGTAATAGCAAACAACCTAAAAAGGAAGATCTAAACTATGACAAGCTATACAAGATACATACATAATGGACATACTAAGAGAAAACTTCAGTAAACAACCTCAGGAAGAACATCTAAGTGTCGATGAGCAGATAATTGCGTTCAAAGGTATGTAATACAGATATGAGGGTTCCTAAATAACTTTCGGATGTAACTTTTGGTTACAGGTCGATCAACGTACAAACAATAAATCCCAGCTAAACCACACAAATGTGGTTTGAAAATGTTTACGCGTGCTGGAACGTCTGGATTAGTATATGATTTTACGCTGTATGTTGGAGAAGGCACCTGCTCGTCATATGGATTGGGATTAGCTTCGGATGTAGTTCTTTATTTGGTGAAAAATCTTCCCAAACACAAGAACTTCAAACTCAGTTAGAATTCGAATTGCATTGAAGGAAATGGGCATATTTGCATCAGGTACTGTACGTAAAAATCGAATAAGCAATTGCCAGTTACTCAAAGAAGCTGAACTCAAAAAACGGGGAAGAGGATCTTATGACAGTAATTGCGAAACCAACCACAATTTAGCATGCGTGAGGTGGTTTGAAAATACACCAGTTCAACTATTATCTTCGTTTTAACCTGTTGGAGCCCAAAAGAAAAAACATACATAGATGTTCAAAGGCCTGCGATTGTCGCTGCCTACAATAAGGGCATGGGAGGGGTGGATCTAGCAGATATGCTGATGGAGATCTACAAGGTCAACCACTGCTCAAGGAAGTGGTGTACAAGAATCTTTTATTGGTGCCTGGGAACATCCGTGGCAAATGCGTGGCTTTACAGAAAACATTTAAATTTGCTACATCCGAAGCAGAAACATATTACTGTAATAACATTTCAACTGGAAATTGCTGACGCACTTTTGCAAACCACGCCTTCTGCAGTTTCTGTCTAAAGAAAAAGAGGCCGACCGAAAAGGATTACTCGATGTCTTCGCTTGCTAGCTCTCCATCCACCAGTGTGTTTTCGAAGAACACAAAAAAGTACAGATTCCAGCCCTCCAGAAACAAAGCGGTATATATTTGGTCAAAAAAGGCCGTTGCAGGTTGTGCAAGACAGGTACTCCATTGTCCAAATGTCTTAAATGTAAGGTCCATATATGCTGCAATAACAATAAAAACTGCTTTTTATCTTTTTATACTTAATATTTCAAAATAAACAAATAAAATTTCAAACGATCTTGAATCAAAAAAAATTATCGTTTCAAATCAATTTTATACCACCATTGCCTAACGTTCTATAGCACTCAAACGGATGGGCGTGCCGACTTGAAATTTTGCCATGACACTTCTAGAATACATGTAATATCATTAGAAATAAAATAAAAATTTAAGTCACAGGAAAAAAAATCGGGGTCGAAAGGGTTCAACAATTTTATCAATTGTACCTAGTAATATTATGATTTACCGTTGTGAAAGCGATTTTAAGATCTAGGAAATATATATATAATATTTTTTCGTCAACTTTCTTTTTCCAATCACTTATGACATAAGGCTGAACTATAATAGTCGGAAGCAATCGCAAGCTAATGTCAAAATTGTCGCCCATAATAGGAGTATGTATTCAGAAGCATCTGTCAAGTAGTTTAACAAGTTAAAAAACCTATTATGGTCGCTCGTACTTTTCCTATGTATTCGCACTGTTTTGAAAGTGGTATTCGACTATTATAGTTCGGCCTAGGCACAAGTACGATTATTTTGGCATAAGAAGCATTTTTTACTATGGGAGGCAGTATACCTCACCCCGTTTAGGAGGTAGGGGCAATTTTATAAAGAAAATAAAATTAAAAATATAATAAATATCATCTAGCATATGTATGTATGAATATTTTTTATGGCCATGCTCACCCCTTAAAAGCGTTTTTTTTTTTTTTTTTCTAAAAAGATTTATTTAACAGATTTCATTAGAATATCACTTCCTTGGAACAAAATTCCCATTTTCAATAATTTTATAAGAGACTGAAAAAAAATTAACCATATGTACTGCCGATCTATGACAATGGCATAAGCTATCATACGTTCCGTTCCAGGAAGATTGTAATAATTTCATGTATTCTTTTAAATAAATACATATATAAATGATAAAAATTATATTTTTAAGGATTAATAAATCTTATGTTATACATACCCTCTTTAATTGACTCAAAAAGAAGTTGCTGACAGTTGCGACAGTTTTCACCACGTGCCCATCCGCAATCATTTCCACAATTGCCAGAAAATGGTGGATATCCACAAAGTAGGATATACACAATTACCCCAAGCGACCAAAGGTCACAGCGTTTATCGTAATAGTTAGCTTCACCCAAAAAAAGTTGAACTACTTCTGGTGCCATAAATTCTGCACTTCCAACCTGAAAGAAAAAAATATAGGACAGTGTGATACACGAAATCTCTTTAATTGTACTAAATTTAACCTTTAAGACATATGTATATAATCTTCCTACAACGTAATGTATAAAAGTATATATGATGTATGTAAACGTAAATTTGTTGTGTCTCGCGTATACAAACATATAAATACAGTGTGCACTGAGGTTTGATCGTTGGTTTTACATATATTTCATGAGTGCCTGTCTATTGGACAAAATTCATTTTGCAAATATTACATCGCATTTACCGATATAATTTTTTTTTTATTTCGCAATAGTTGTTTCGCGGATTTCCATTCAGCCTTTCATTTATATCGCGACGTAATCATTTAACAATCCTTTTTCCGCGCTTTTACATTTCGCTTATAATTATACAGCAATTTGTTGTTTTGGTGCTAAAAAACCGAATTTTATTGAACAATTATTGTATTTTGTTCCTAAAAAATTATATTATTGTAAGGAAACAGAAAAACAGTTTTTTGAGAAAAAAATTTGGGCAAGTGCGAGGAGGGCCTCGTGCAGTAGTGTTCCGGACATTTTATATTGTCATTAAATAGAGGGCAATATTATTCATATCCTGCATAGGCACACCTAATACTGGTTTTGATATGAACGATGTAATGCCTAGTACGTAGGTATGTGCTAGAAATACTGTGCTGAGATTTCATTCCATTTTAACCTGCACTTTCGATATAAAACATGTATTGAATTCGTGCAAGAATTGGAACTGGAGATATAAGTCAATTCTGAAATTACGTTGTTAAAAAAGCTCGTTATAGTGTGTCTGCGGATTCTGTTTGTCTGTCTGTATGACGAGTGAATCAATTTATTTCAAACTTCATGTTAGGGAGCTATTGCATGGCCCCTAAAGGGAACATTGAAAATTTTGTTGTAGCCCTACTCTTAGAGTTCCTTCACGTAGCGAAAATGGTTTCAACGATTTTGATAAAATTTCATTTTTCAGTTAGTTTAGGCGTACAAAGCTTTTGGATATAAATGCATGTGACGGTACTTTGCTTATTAAATGGTTTAAGTAAAACAAAACATTGGCAATGCTTGACATGCGAAGGAATACAGCATTTAAAGTTTCAAAAATTTAAAAAAAAAATATTTTTGAAAAAAAAACCAAAGTTAAAAAAAATTATAGTTTTTTAAACTTTTTTAGCTTTCAATAGCAGCATAGAGCTAACATATACGATCCATTCGTGCAAATGACTTTGTTTTTGAAAAATCGAAATCGAATGAGGTAGCATCAAGAGAAGAGAATATAGGGAAGTCCATCCGCTCTTCTAAAATCTGTAACTCGAGAACTACTTGACGGATTTGGATGAAACTTGAAATTTGAGCAAATCGTAGTATCGAAATGACCTACTGTAAAAATTATTTGGATAACATAAAAACTGGGGGAGATACAGTGGGCTACCAGATACCTCATTTTTTTAATTTTTCTCAGAAAATATATAAGATACAGAAATTTTCGTACTTATTGCACAATCTACACAAAATTCTACGTATCTCCAATTTTTTTCATATTTTTAGCATTTATGGTCTGGCCGCTAGGGGGGGGGGGACCACATTTTTCAAATGTTTGGCAAGCTTTTTTGTTCAACAAATTTTGTCAGAAAAAAATATTTCTTACATATATGGAGCCCTTGCAAAATTCTCTTTAATTTGATATGCCACATGATGGGGAACAAAATAATTTTTTTTTGCCCTTCATACAAGGTGCCCAAAAAAGGGCTCCCAAAATGAAATTCATTGCCGCCATCTTGTGCAGGCTTCCACATAATGTATACATAGCGAAAGTTTCAGCTCTCTATGTCTAACGGTTCAAAAGTTACAGGGCTGTGACAGACTGACGGACAGACGGACAGACGGACAGACAGACACCGTATCAAACCCATAAGTGTTCCGTCTTACCTTTTAAGGTCCGGAACACTAAAAAAGTAGTAGAGTGGATGAATATCTACATATTTGCTTAAGTAAAATCTATCGAGTTTCATGTAAAAATACTGAAATCATGATTTTAAGACTATCTACACTTGTACTCCATCCTTTTTCAAGGACCTCGTATACAATCCTTGTATCATCAGTTTGAAATTTAAGGCCCAAAAACTGGTGACAGACGGACGGTCATGGCTTAATCGACTTAAAGTTTTAAAAAAAAATTAGAAAATTGGGATTTATTTTAATCCAACAAACAGAAACAGAAGCCTTACATCTTTGCAGAAAGAGGAATTCTACCAATCCTGAACTTGTTCTCCGGGGAGAAACCAAAGAGAGTTAAAAATACTATATAGGTATTATCTTCAACGGGAATTTGAAATGGGACCTACACACAAAACATGTAATACAACAGCTAAAATTGGGCAGTAACGGTTAAAAAATGATATGTTTCCGGCATAAAGGACCACATCTGGAACCAGCTTTACAGGTAACCAAGATACAGGTAGAAGGTACTCTCCAGCATGGTTAGACGGTATTCATATGAACTTGTGAAAATATTGAAGCATCAATCAATTAATGTTATAGGACTGCGACTAGTGTCCTGAGAACAACACGAATCGTAGCCAGGGATGAGATCCGAACCGAAACTATATTAAAAGGCAGGAAATTAAATTATTTTCGGTTCACTTTGTTCAGCACTAAAATAATTTCGGATCACTTTATTCGGCACTAAAAGGCACTAAAATAAAGCAATCAAACGATGGAAGAGATGGAATGGAAAAAAAAAACAAAAACAATTTTGCATGTGATAATTAGGGTGGGTTTCTCGTAACGTTGGCATGTTTGTAGATTCTTTTGCGCAATGAAGTTTTTTGTATCTGATCAAAGCGATTGGATTCTTATAAGGTGGACATGTGTGTGGATTGTTTTTGTTTTGTTGCGTAATTACATTTGTTTCTTGTATTATGCATGGGGATTATCGATTGTGCGTGTTTGTATATGATGAATTTCTTTCAGTGTTTGCACACATATTATGTGTGGAGCCCGTTTCACAGCCGTTTGGCACTTTACCTATCGAACGAATTACTTTGTCAAAGCCCTTCGACTGTATTGGTATAGACTTTGCAGGGCCCCTTTATTATTTCGAGAGCTCCACAAACCAGATGAACAAAAGCTACTTGATGTTTTTACTTGTGCTGCGATTCGATTCGTGCATCTGGAAACTGTTACAAATTTGACCACCGAAAGTTGCCTAATGGGATTAAAGCGTTTTATAGCACGAAGGGGGCTCCATCAACAATTTACTCCGATAACGCCAAAACTTTTCGAAGAGTGCTCGAAGCCAGCAATCAAGTACCAGATGAAGAGGTTGTACAAAGTTTCCTATCCAATAAACGTATACGCTGGAAGTTTATTGTCGAGCGAGCCCCATGGTGGGGAGGATTTTGGGAGCGGCTTATTAGAACGATAAAAAACGTATTAAAAGTTGTCATCGGAAAGGCGAACCCCTGGACTTTCGCCACTCACACCTTCACATTTTCTACATGGCCCCGGTGGTCTGGTTGACCCACAAAAGTCTGCAACTTCGTCAAGAGACCTACAGCAACTTTGGACACAACGCCTGAAGCAAACTAGTATGCTTTGAAATCGGTGGCGCACCGAATATTTACAGCAATTGCGATCTTTTCACCACAGCCAAGGCTATTCTTCCGCACAGCTTCAGCCAAATGATGTCGTCCTTGTTTTTGACCCCGCAAAACCCCGAATTGCTTGGAAGCTAGCAATTATTGAAAATATATTTACTGGACGTGATGGTAAAGTTCGAGCTTGTGAGCTTCGTTACGCCGATGGATCAAAATTTCGAAGACCTGTACAACGGCTGTACCCTCTAGAGTTGGCCTCTATTTCCCGGGCCGAGGATGTAAAAAATTAATTGAATTCCGGAAATATAAACTATCACTATTTACCCTAAACTAAACCCTAAATTTAAACTATTCTTTACTCTTTCTTTATTTTAATATTTCCCACATGAATTGCAATTGTCTTTTATACTTTTCCATTCAATAAACTCAGTCACTAATGTACTTTCGAAGAACTAACAATAAAGCTAAAGTTTCATAAGTCTTGGACTTTCTCTTTTTGTGAGTAACCGCATCTTTCCACAGCCCTTTTGGGAAAGAAAAAGAAACGCATAAGATCGATATCTGCAATTTATAACATGGCTTCACTCGTATCCATCCATCAAATCTCCCTAGAGCAGCCTAATGTGTCTTTGAGTTTTAATCCGCCACCAAGTTGGAAAAGAAATATTAACACTACACTGGCTAACTAAATATATCCGGGCTACTTCCGGATGTTGCTGACACCTACATTGCAGAACTTACGGCAATCCATAGAGCAATAATTATTGGTCAAAATTGAAATACGCCTACTCTGATAAAAACGGATAATATAAGTTTTCTATCGAGACTTATAACCGAGACCAACAAATGTTCTTCCTTACAGTTCATCAGACACTTTATCTACAATTCCAATAATATCTAACTTGCTTGGGTATATTGGCAGAGAGGAATGTATTTGACTGCTACAAATTAGATTGGGAAAAACTCGTTTTACCAGCAAACACTTCTACAACCATGAAGCTCATGAAGCATGTATAAATTGCGAGGCATCTTTATATATATGGCCTATCCTAATCATGTGTCCTTTATCAGGACTAATTCGGAACGTTTTGGAAAACATACAACAACATTTAGCTGAAGTCCTCAATCCAGCAAATCCACTATCCCTGCAGCATATTAAACAAACCACATGTGTCCATCATAATTGCTTATTTTTTCCTCTTGGAATTGAACACAAATTGCCACTGTAGTCTTACATTATACATAATTTATATATTTTATAATTGTACAATTAAAATGTAATTATGTATATAATCAATTACCTACCCTAAGTTTACGCTAAAAGACGACATCACATGGCCCTAGCTGGCCAGATGTCTTTTCTTAAATAGTGTTTATAAATTTATTTTGCAATAAATAAATAATTTACTACAAACACGAAAGTTCAAAACATGATTACATTAGAGCATGCACACATTCTCACGCACACTATTGCAACGCTACCCACTGCTGTACGACTGGTAGTGGTCTCCACTGAAGAAAAAATGTGCACGACTGGGTCGTACGTACTTGCACCTACATATATGCTGGTAGTTGGAAATGAATTTAAAAAAAAAAAAAATTACAACAGATTTTTGAAAAAAAAAAATTTTAATTTTGTATAAGTTTAAATGGCATATATTATTAAACACTTAATCTTGCCCACATTTCAATTTTGATGGAAATCCATTGAGTTTTAGCCGAGAAATAGCCATATTTCCAAAACCAGTTAATAAGAAAAGTACCGTTATACGTATTTTTAGCCAAAAACGTGGTACGCCATCTTATAGCATTTGCCCAGACTAACTCGAATATGAAATTTAATCAAAATCGTTAGAGCCGTTTTCGAGAAAATCATGTTTTTGTAAAATTGGCCTTAAGTAAAGTACCGTTAATAATAGGGCTAGAACTAAAATTCCAATTTTCCCTCTGGAAAATACACAACAGACCCCAGATATGAAGTTTGAAGGAAATCGGTCCACCCGTTTGGGCTGTAGTCGAGCGTACATACATACAGAGTGACGGACAGACAGACAGACAGACAGAATCGGCAGACCCACTTTTTCGAGCTTCTCTATCATCGTAATGTCAGAATTCATTGTAATCTCGAGTTCCAATTTTTGCACGAATCCAATACTTGCCCTATATTATAGGTGCAAGTAATTTAATGAGATTAAAACGTTTGGCAGGTAATTTTCCATTGAAAGGTTCTGCATATACCGACAAATTAACGCGGTTGTAGTTTATCGAGCTAGGTCGAAAGGCTTTGTTCTTTTTAGACGGCGTAATAGATGTCGCTCATCTAAGAGTTGTAGAACCGTATTATTCACGTGACCTTCTAATCGGTTCTTGTGTTTTCGAGCAAAAGTTTTGATTTCGTCTTCCACGGTGGCGATTTCGAGATCTCTATGAATATCGTTCTTTCTTCTATACCACGGTGCATTCAAGATTTCTCTTAGCACTTTATTTTCAGAAGTTTGTAGAATATTGTAATTGGTTTTCTTGGTACAGCCCCAGAGTTGTATACCATACGTCCAGACCGGTTTAAGCACTTGCTTATATAAAAGCAGTTTGTTATGTATACTAAGTTTTGAAAACTTTCCAAGTAACCAGTACATTTCTCTGTATTTATTTTCTAGTTCTTAGCGTCTTTTTTTCACATGCGTCTTCCATTTCAATTTTGCGTCAAGCGTCATGCCGAGGTATTTAGCCTCATTTGCAAATGGAATTTGAACCGAGTTGGCAGAAATAGGTAGATTATTGATTTTTCTATAGGTAAAATTTACATGAACGGATTTAGTTTCGTTGAGCGCGATACGCCAAATTTGTGTCCATTCCTTCACCCTATTCAATGCTTCTTACAATTTTTCGGTTGCTTATTCAATAGTTTTGCCTGTTGCCAAAATGGCAGTGTCATCGGCAAAGGTACCTAAAGTGGTTCCTTCTTCTTGTGGAATATCACGAGTGTACAATATATACAAGAGCGGAGCTAGTACACTTCCTTGCGGTACTCCAGCAGCTATTTCTTTAAATTGTGAGTAGTCATTTCCGTGTTTTTCACGAAAGAGTCTATTCGCGAGGTATGACACCAATATTTTGGCAGAACTTGTCGCAACTTGTACTTTAAGCCGTCACCTTACACCTTGTCAAAAGCTTGAGAAACGTCTAGATATACGCTTGAACGAACTTTTTATACCCTATCCTAAGGGTATATTAAGTTTGATACATAGTTTGTAACATAGAGAAATATTACAGATAGACCCAATAAAGTATATATATAAATGATCAGCATCACTAGTCGAGTCGATTGAGCATTGTCCGTCCGTCTGTCCGTCCGTCCGTCTGTGTGTCACCAGTTTATGGGGCTTCAATTTTGAGCTAGGTCGATGAAATTTTATATCCGAGGTCCTTGCAAAAGTAAGCAATACAAGTGTAAACATTTTCAAAATCCGCCCACTGACACGCCCACTTTTAAAAAAATTCATTTTTTTCAGTATTTTCATATGAAACTCGAAAAAACTTACTTGAGTAAATAGGTAGATATATTTCTATTCTACAAATCTCCCATACATTATATTAGACCACGCCTACATTTAAGGGGAGCTTTTATAAAAAAAAAAATTTTGACGTTTTTATTCAAACAATATCACTTCTAAGGAAGAAAATACAGTATATATTGACAAAAAATTAAAATCCGCCCACTACCGCACCCGCTTATTGATCATGTTTTGGAGTAATGTGATAAGATATTAAAAAAAAGTTTGTATACAGGAAAGGGATAGAGTATCATACGATCCGCTCTAGACGGATTGTAGCCTTTTCATATGTTTATACCCTATCCTAAGGGTATATTAAGTTTGATACATATTTTGTAACATAGAGAAATATTACCGATACACCCAATAAAGTATATATATAAATGATCAGCATCACTAGCCGAGTCGATTGAGCTATGTCCGTCCGTCCGTCTGTGTGTCACCAGTTTTTTGGGCCTTAAATTTTGAGCTAGGTTGATGAAATTTTGTATACGAGTTCTTTGGAAAAGTAAGCAATATAAGTGTAAACATTTTTAAAATCCGCATACTGACATGCTCACTTTTCAAAAAAATCACATTTTTTCAGTATTTTCATATGAAACTCGAAAAAACTTACTTGGGCAAATATGTAGATATCCACTTAATCTACAAATCGTCTATACATTGTATATGGCCACGCCCACTTTTTAGGGGCATTTACTTCAAAAATTAATTTTCGAGTAAAAATATTAGTTTATAGGGCAAAATAGAAAATTTTGTGAATACATTTTCCACCGCCCACTGACACGACCAAATAAGATAGGGATAGGGTATCATACGATCCACTCCAGGCGGATTGTAGCATTTTTTCACTGGTTTTTTTCCCACTTTCCTTATTTTCTACTTGTGGTAATACTCCATTTCTCGGAGCTTTTTCGCTTTTCTTGCTAGGTGCTCACTGCAGTTAAATTCAGATTGCATTTTAGAAACAGTCCAACTTTTTGGCAACAAATTTAATATTTTATATTTTTTATCAAATGTGATGTTATAAATCTAATCTTAAGTTTTTCAATAAGTTCAGTATACTCTGATTCATAACCATCACTCTTTTCTAATTTTCGTCGAATTTATTCATTCTCAATTGGTAAAGAATTATTTTCATTTAATAACCTAAAGCAACGCGTACAAATAGCCAATCCTGGTATAAGATTCAAATGATTGTTTTTTTTTCAGAAAGAGATAAGCGTATTACTCTCAATGATTTTCTGGTATTTTTTTTATGAACGGCTAACGGGTTACAGCACTTATTGCCAAAATGTTTAAAGAACAGCTCCACATATTTTTTATAATGATAATACATACATTTGTAATTGATGCAATACCTGTACGCTTAATTAATATTTTTTTATTCATCTCAATTATTCCACTTGCAGCTATTAACGTCGTAGTTCTTGAATACATTTTTTGTGACAATCTTCTTTTTTAAATAGACCAATCGAACACTCCATTATGAAAATCAAATTAAATGTTAAAGGTCGCTAAGAAACAGAAACGCGAATCAAACCCTTTCAAGACAGTTTAATAAAATATGCTATCTCCTCAAAGCACAACGTTGTGAAGTACCGTTACCAAAAAAAAAAAATAATAATACTTTGAGCTGAAATGCCCAAATTTGTATGCAATGTAAATCCGGAGAAGAAAGAAAAAGCGCTAGATTGCAGGTTTTTTTTAACGAAACTGAAATGTTTAAAAAATCATATCCCTTAGAGGAGTGAAAATCACAAAACAAAATATACTGGCCTGTAAAGATAAAAGTACTTTATTTCCTGAAAGTTTCAGATTTTTATTTCTTGTCCAACATGGTGATTTGAGTGGGGGAAAGTGGGGTAGTCAGGAAAATTTGCAAAATTCAACACCTTTTTTCTCATAGTAAATGATAGTCTAGGAACTTAAAAGATAATGTTGCTTTAACTACGGTTCAAGTACTTGATGCCAAAAAAAGATCAATCCTCTGGGCTTAATGGGTGGGGCACAGGAGCCATTTGAAAATCACTCAATTATGAGGAATTGATGCCAATGTTTAGCGTCTCAGCATTAATTAGCGAAATGTGTTATCGACTATTATTATTAAAACTTCCACACTTCCTGAAAAGTAAAATAAAAATAAAAAACATTTCAATTATGTATAGCTACAGAAGAAAGTTGCAGCTCCTTTAAGCAGACCATAAAAATGACCCATTTTGAGACTTCTAATGGCTGCCCACCGGAAGTAAAGCTTCCAAAAAAAATAAATGTTAACGGTTTTTAGAATTTTACACCTAAAACATCATCCCAAATTTTTTTCATCGAAATAAAAAAATCATTCGGCGCACCCCATTTGGTGTTTTCATCTGGAATGTTCCTACTATTGACTGATGATTCTTCTCCAAGCTGGTATTTGGTCTATTAATAATATCTCCAAGTAACTTATTAAGACTCTTATTCTTACGAAAACCAAACGGTTTATTTTCCGAGAGAATAGAAATTGGTTTATAGTTCAATATTTCATCCTTCCTACCACTTTTACGTAATGATGATTTTACGTAATGTTGATGTTTTTAGTTGCATTGGTACTGTTGATTCTAGACCATTTTTGCCATAACTGGAGCAAGTGTTTTCAGATTCATCTTAAGATCCTAGATCATTATTAGAATAGCATCCATTGTTATTTGCACCTACTAGGACATTAATCGACATTGATCCGTCCAAGATACAAATAAAAATGCATATAGTACCCGGATCAGGTACAACCAGAGTAGAGGCTCCCTGAGATTCGGGGAGTGATCAGCTGGAGTCGCCGTCAGCAATGACGCCTTCGGATGCACTTGCCTCCCCTCGTCTTCATGTTTCCATCAACAGCAACATGTTTCCATCTCCTTTTTCTTTGGCTCTTGGACAAAGTCTATAAGTCTGTGCAGGGTATACCGCATCCAGAGATCACTTACCTATTTTGGTTTCTTGATTCATACCTTCTAGGGTTATCGCGAGTGCCCGCTGGAGTATTTAAATCTTCAAATTTATCCATCATATATATTACTTTAACTGTATTATAGTCTATTAAGGACTAGGAATATAAATCAAAAATGCTCCTGAGCAAAACTTAAACACATGTAGAATTCCTCCTTCGAAATTACCGTTAACCCTGATTTACTGTTGCTCCTCGGAAGTACTAAACCTCTGCCACACAACTTAATTCGGTCTGTCTGCAATATTTCTCTGTTACAAATTCTTCATGGACAGATTTATGGCGACTGATAAAAAGCATTTCCCTATCTAGATTCATAATATCTAACGACAATATGTACTTTAATACGGGCATGCCAAATTGTTTTATAGTATGTACTTACAGGAGTAAATAACTGGGGAGTTTCTGAAGGTAAAGATGTCTCCGCATTCAATTTGATTCCGGAGCCTAAATCAAAGTCACAAATTTTTATAGGATTCAATTTGTTACGATGCACACATAAAATATTTTCTGGCTTAAGATCTCTATGTGCTATGCCTTTCTTATGAAGGAAATCTAATCCACACGACAGTTGCTTGACAATTTCGGCTGCATCATGCTCCGCAAAACTGACACATTCTTGAATTTTTTGCAATAACGGCCCCCCATGTATCTGTGGAATAAAAAACGATTGCTGAACGAAATAACTTCATAATGTAAACTCACCTTTTCAAAAACTAAATAGAATTTATCATCGTCTTCAAAAAATTCAATCAATTGCAAAATTGAAGGATGGCCTTGACAATGATGAAATGTTTCTACTTCGCGAAAAACGCGACCACGTGCATGTCCAGGAACTTTTTCAATAATTTTAACCGCGTATTCCAAATCTGTATATATGTTCACACAAGTTTGCACTGAAGCGTAAGCACCTTCTCCAAGAATTTCTCCAGTCAATTTATATAGTTCTATACAAATAAAAATCAGTTTTGTAAAAATGCATTATATGTAGGGTATATTAATATAAACAGGAGTAAATGCAACTTATACTAGAAGCAATTATAAACTTTTTAAGCGACACATTGATTAAAATGACGAATTTGTTATTGCTTTATTTTGACATAATTACATTTAATTCATTCTTTCATAGTTTCAGTTTTCAAAAGGTTATATATTTAGTAAATTTGAATACAAATATATTTGGAAAAGATAAAGCTGTATAATTAACTTTCAGTCCACGAGCACATATGTGTGTGTGTCTTAAAAAACCATACACATTCGATGACGTGAAAAAATAATAATAAAAAATGTGAGTGTAATAGTAGTAGTAGTAGTAGGTGATAAAATTGTGATTTTTATTTAATATTTGTTACAATAATTCACAATAAAGGACATTGAGAGAAAAATTGAATTCATATTAACGACAGGCAGATTTACCTATAAAATAAGCATATTGTTTTAATTTTATAAAGACATCTAAAATGCTTTGATACCAGTCTTAGCCGTTTAAATGCTGACTTCATTTTCAGATAGTGTATTTTAACCCAAGTAGACTCGTATTATTTCGCATACATGGTACGGTTTCAGTAAATATTGAACGTCTGTATACGACTTCAACAAAATTGCGAAACCAGTTTTGTTGATGCCTGGTACGAGAGTTACGATTAGCGAGTGAAAAGAGAGCCGGTTCTTGAGAATGAACTTTCTTTATTCAATTCAAAACTAAAACTTAACTTAATTGCTACCTGCAAAACACCATTAAAACAATTTCAGAGTGCAACGTTTGCATATCAGCAAAATGTCATTGATCGGAAAGGTAATTTAAAAGTGAATGATGAATTGGCAGAATGAGGAAATGAGGTAAATAAAAAATGAAAAACAATTAATTAATTGCAAAAATTGCTTTTAGGGAGAATATTTAAAGTAGAGTGGATGTTTAGGGTCAGTTTGCGTCCGGTACCTAACACCTCCCTTCACAGATTGGGGACTTTCCGGAGCCACAACATTATTCAATTTTTTTACGATTAAATTTTTATACTTTATGAAAAAAATTGAAACACTGAGAATTACAATTAAAATAATAAATATAACAAATGTATAAATTACATATTCTTTTTTCTTATACTTAATTTTGGTTATTACATCGAGGTTTTCCATCTCATTAAGTAGTCATCAAAAAGTAATTCTTTGTTTTTTGTTTGTATTTATAATAGAATCCATATAGTCTGGAATGACGAAACTTTGTTTGAATATTTTTTTTAATATTATTAAAAATCTTATCATCAACTTTTACTGAACAGTTATTGAAGTTAATTAGATAGTTGCCAGTTAAAACAATTTGTCTTAAGTCACAAGTACTACTAAATTTTACACTCTTTTGATACTTTAGCAAAATTACTCCTTCTCTTTACTCTAAGATTTCGAATCCATCGTTATGTTTTTTTAGTTTTTTTTTCATGATACAATTGTTACAGATTTGTAGGTTTCTTAATTCAACATATAGTACGTAATCATAAGTTTAATTTTGGTATTTTACTATTTCCTGAACTTAAAACACAAATTCTCTGTTTTGATTATCTCCAATAGGAACCAGCAAAGAAAATTATAATATTTTCGTGATCGTTTATAAGTATACCAAGTTTTATGTTTTCTAATTTATTAAGGTCAATGCTATATTCTATTATTTCTTCATTGATTAAGATATTGCCGTGTAGAATTCCATGTCTAGCTGAGGATATGTTATCCTGCAAGTGCTCGGCATTATCTTGGTTTCAGTTTTAACATAAAATCTATGTAAAAGGTTTGTTGGTATATTTTCTTGCTGGAACTATCAATTACGTTTAATCTACTAGCTATAATCTCCCTGTCTTTTTCTATTAATTCCTTAAGCCTGCTAAATGTGTCATTAAAGCTCAAATTAATATTTATTTGCTTATTAAGATTCTGTATAGCATTGTGATTATTTTCGACTGTTACTTTTAAATGTTCTTCTATTTCTTGACGATCGGCGTCATCCATTGTACCAAAAAGTCACTTTTGTACAATTGCCTACAAGATTGATTAGGCCTCGTTTTTGTCTACGAGGTATTAGCGTATAAACTTTGTTTCTAATCGAATTAATTTGGATTTCTAATATAGTAACTTTTTCCTCTAAGCCGGATTTTTTCACGTTCAACTCCAAACTATCCAAAATACCTAAAATTTCTTTTGGGTTAACTATGTGAAGTACTGTATAATAACTTTCAGTAAAATGAACTTCTTCAAGATGCATCTCCGTATATCCAAGGTTAGTTACGATGTTCACCACTGTCTGCTGTGTTTGAGCTACGGACCACGTCAGAAGAAGCTGAATTATTTTGAATATCGATTTCACCTAAAAATTTATTTTTTCGTTTAATATTAAAGACATGTATATTTTGCAAGTTAGTGTTAATAAATTTAGACTGTTCTTTGTGCCGCACTGCTTTATAATTTTTAATGTAACCTGATTGTCTTGTCTCAGTGTATTCTTCCCTATTTCTGAGTGATGTCTATTATTATACCATTCAATTGTTTTGCTCATTTTCTTTGATATTTAACTCTTTATATTCAATGCCTAACATTCTAATTTTTTCGCTGAGAGTATTATGGAAACGTTCTATGTCAGCGTTGCCTGTATGATTATTCGGTTTAACTTAATTAAATTCTATGTTTTCCTGCCTAAAGTATTCCTTGATATTTACACTTTTGAATTCATTGTCGGTAATAAGTTTTTGAAAATGTCCTACCTGTGATTTATATTGCCGAATTTTTTCAATAATTGTTTGATTGTTTCTGTCTTCCAAATAGAATGCTGTAGCAAATTTTTTGAATCTGTCGATGAATGTTAAGAGGTTTGCTCTTGAATTAGTGTAAACATCCATATGTATAATTTGCCTTTGACACTAGTGGTTTCTATTAGCTAGTATTTTCTTATGATTGGATTTCTGCCGTATTTGACTTTGTTGCAATGCATCCCAATTGTTGATTAATTTTTGGATAATAATTTTTAATTTGGGGATGTATATAAGTTTCTTGAAAACATTATAGTTTTCGTTGTATGGCCTGTTTAAAATATAAGCTACTTCATTATTTCCTTGTATGCCTCGTCCTCATTTTCTACATCTCTTGCATGGTATGAGTATCTTACGAATTTCATAGTATGAATTCCTTCAAATAATTCTATACTTTTTTGTTGCAATATATTGTATTGATGGTCACTTAATACTGTGTGTATTCCTATTTTTCCTGGTTCAATATGTCTTTATATCACTCAAATTATTTTGGAGATCATCAGAGCTTATACAAATCTTTTAATTTTTATGCTTTGCTTGAAATTCGTTGCTTTTATTGTTAGTTAGTATTATCTGAGTTCGGAATCGGTTAACTACTGTATCGAGTATAGGAATATGATTATTTGAATGTTCTTCTTGTGAATGAACAGTATTTGCGTCGTCGCACATAGGGGTATTTCTATCCAAAAAGCGGCCATAAGTCCATTTTTCAAAATGCAAAGTTAAGACGTAATTTTTTTTCTTAGCGGTAGCTAAATACCCATGGAACAATGCACCGCAATTATTTTAATTTTTTGTGCACGCACTTGACAAAAGCACCAGTCCAAAGTCATCGTTCAAGAGGTTGAGTTAATTAAGAAAAATATTTCGCGAAAACGATACAGTAGTGTAATTAGTTTTTCTTCTTTTTCGCTCATTGTTTGTTAACTTATTAATTATGGATAATTTAAGTTTATCAACCATGTTGCTATTTTTATACCGAAATTGTAATTATTAAAATATCATGAAAATTGTCTTTTTTATTTTTCATTATTTGTTTATCATGGACCTTTTTTTATATACTTCGGCATTATTCGGTAAAAATTTTTATATCACATGAAGAAACAATATTTCTGGTATAGAATAATAAAAAAAAATCCTGCCTATTTTTGCCTTTTTAGATTTGTGCGTTCAAAATGTATGTGTAGTTCTTCGCAAATTGATTGATAATTTTTACCTTTTGACTCCTGTGCGTCCGTTATATATGTGTCGTTTGTTGTAAGATCTAGTCTGTATTTCACAATCGAAATTTTTTTTTGCTTGAATGATGATCCGGTTATAGTATTATTACAAAACAACATTTATATGTAAGTTTGGACTCTCAATTTTGCATGCAAGAATACGTTTTCTGGAAAGCATTCTTCATCTTTCATACAAACTTCCATTAAAAAAATGGCAGCTACAAACACAGGAAGACAAAGATATTATGAAAGAGAAGAAAGCTGAAATACAGGAAAAGTTTAGAAAAAAACTAGGCCTCATCGTGGATGTCCCAAAACTTGGATTAGGCATTCAAATGACGGCAATACTAGTCGACGATTTTTTAAGGAACCAAAACAAGTAGTCGAAATAACAGGTGTTGACTTGAAATTAATTTTAAGACTTAAAGTAATCTTAAAAGTATTATCCAGTGGTCTTAGCATAAATACTTCAAAGTTTGCTATATTTGCAAACGATACGGCTAAGCTTTATGTTGAGTTGTACCCATGGTATCCGATGACTCCAACCATGCACAAAATTCTTCTGCATGCACCTGAAGTCATCGAAAGCGCTCTTTTACCAATCGGACAGTTATCCGAAGAAGCGGCAGAAGCGCGCAATAAGCATTTTCGATTGTACCGCTTCAATTTCGCTCGAAAATTTTCAAGGAGAGACTACAACATGGATGTTCTAAACCGGTTAAATAAAAAAAAGGAGTAATAATTTATTATAAAAAAAAATATTTTACTTTTCTAAATACAGGTTACTCTTAACATCTGATCCTCTCATATTAAGTTTAAGATCTCTGCGTATAAGAAAAAACCGACAATTGAGAAAAGAGGCTCTTGAAATGTTAATTCCTGAACCGCCAGATTCATTTTTTAGTGAAAATATCGACAGGGCTTCACCATCGAATGAAACAGCAAATGAATCCAATGAAGAATCATTTAATGAAGAAGAATCTGGGGCTGAATCATCTGAATAACTTTACATGTTATTTTCATCCATTTTTTTTTCTCGCATTCTAATAAAAATAACACAAATATTAGAAAAAATACTTTTTTTTTTGCTTCTAACAAAGATAAAATAGCTTTAAGCTATATATTTAACTGTTTCAGATATAGACAAAGTCATTAAAGCAAAAAAATAATTTTGGCTTTTTGGGTACAAATACCCCTATGTGCGTCGTTTTCAATGTTGTTATGAAATGAAAAATTACTGACCTCTTCAGAGTTCTCAGTGTTTATGGTATCCGTTTCTATCATATTTACTTCATTGGTATCAGCATTTATGCGACTGAGGAAATCAGCCACTATGTTTTATTTTCCTTTTATGTAGTCAATGTTGATATCATATTCGCCCAGTTTTAAAAACCATCTTTGCAGCCTGTGACTAATATCTTTCCCGTTTGTTTTAGTATATAGCCATTTTAGAGGCTGATCACCTGTTAACAGATCAAATTTTACACCGTAAAGGTGTTCTGATAGCCATAAGTTATTTTTCCGTTGTGGAATAATTTCGTTCGTGATTGTTTAGCGTTCTGCTGGCATAGAAAACTGGGTGGTCACCCTGCTGAAGTACTGCGCCGATAGCAAAAGTACTAGAATCAGTTGCTAATTTGAATTTTTTGGTGAAATCCGGTTACTTTAATACCGGTGCTTCTGTGATAATGTATTTAAGTTTTCCAAAGGCATTAACATAATTTGGATCCGTAGTCCTTAATGAATTTTCTATAAAAGCCGGTTGTACATAAAAAAAGATTTAATTTGTTTTGTAGTTTCGGGTAATTTTAACTTTAGAATGTTTGTTATTTTATTCTCATCGGGCTTGACTCCTTCAGGGGTCAATATATGGTCCAAATACGCAGTTTCCTTTGCGAAAAACTTACATTTACTGAACTGTATTTTTAAACAATATTTTCTAAGCCTATCAAATACGTTTTTGATGATATCTACATATGTGTTCGTTGAGTGTTGTACTAAATATTAAAATATCGTTATACTATATCTATTATCAGGGACAATTATCCAATTCTTACTTCCAATATTATCAGATGTGTTATTCCTAATTATGCCTTGCTTAAGCATTTCATTAACTTGTTTTGTAATTTCATGTTCGTGGATCTGGGGATACCTATATATTTTTGAATATTAGGGAGTATCCACTGTTGTCACAATATCATGTTGTGCTACAGTGATACAACTTAAATTAACAACTTCCTTATAAAAGAGATCTTTATTAAACTAAATTAAATCCTCCAAATGTTTTTTTTTTTTTTGTTGTTAATAGATTTAAAAAGATGTTGAAACTCCAACATATCTGGACATATCTGAATTGATGAATCTCTTCACTACTGTACGGACATGCATTAATAATGATTACGCTATTAGTCACGGTTAAAGTTTCCTGTCTCATATCTATTATGGCTTCTAGAGGTTTTAAAATGTTTTGTCCTAAAATTGCATCAAAAGCCTTTCCATCAAAGTTAGTAAGTTTTCAAGTCACAAATGCATCTTTTCTAAATTCTTTTGGTAATTCAGTTATCATTTGCTCATATGTACGCAACATTTTCGCCATTAAGAGATCTAAGCTTTATAGGTTCTTGTAAAGTTTCGCGTTTATATTGCTGTAATTTTTAGTGTTCCGGACCTTAAAAGGTAAGACGGAACACTTATGGGTGTGATACGGTGTCTGTCTGTCCGTCTGTCCGTCAGTCTGTCACAGCCATGTAACTTTTAAACCGTTAGTCATAGAGAGCTGAAACTTTCGCTATGTATACATTATGTACAATTATGCACAAGATGTCGGCAATGAATCTCATTTTGGGAGCCCTTTTTTGGGCACATATGAGGGCTCCATATATGTAAGAAATATTTTTTTCTGGCAAAATTTGTTGCCCCTAGCGGCCAGACCATAAATGGTAAAAATATGAAAAAAATTGGAGATACGTAGAATTTTGTGTAGATTGTAAAAACAATACGAAAATTCCTGCATCTTATATATTTCCTGAGAAAAATAAAAAAATGGGGTATCTAGTTAGCCCACTGTATCTCCCCCAGTTTTCATGCTATCCAAATAATTTTTACAGTAGATCATTTTGATACTACGATTTGCTCGTTTCGAGTTTCATCCAAATCCGCTAAGTAGTTCCCGAGTTACAGATTTTAGAAGAGCGCATGGACTTCCCTATAAGCTCTTTTTTTCCATTTCG
This sequence comes from Chalcosyrphus nemorum, assembly GCA_949716465.1. Classification (NCBI taxonomy): domain Eukaryota; kingdom Metazoa; phylum Arthropoda; class Insecta; order Diptera; family Syrphidae; genus Chalcosyrphus; species Chalcosyrphus nemorum. The sequence continues at coordinate 51,961,092 of OX454333.1, read as the reverse complement.
ATTTTCCAAAAACTAAGCACGAATGGATTGTATATGTTAGCTCTATGCTGCTATTGAAAACTAAATAAGTTTAAAAAACTCAAATCTTTTTTTAATTTTGTTTTTTTTTCAAAAATATTTTTTTCTTAATTTTTTAAAACTCTAAATGCTGTTTTCTTCGCATGTCAAGTATTGCCAGTGTTTTGCTTTACTTAAACCATTAAGTAAGCAAAGTACCGTTACATGCATTTTTATCCAAAAGGTTGGTACGCCTAAACTAACTGAAATATGAAATTTTATCAAAATCGTTGAAACCATTTTGGAAAAACTCCGTGTTTGTGAAAATGGCACTACGTGAAGGAGCTCTAAGAGTAGGGCTAGAACAAAAATTTCAATGTCCCCTTTAGTGGCCATGCAATAGCTCCCTAACATGAAATTCGAAGTAAATTGATTCACTCGTCATACAGACAGAAAAACATAATCGGCAGACACACTATAACGAGCTTCTCTATCAACGTAATTTCAGAATTGTTTAATATCTCGATTTCAAATTTTTGCACGAATACAATAAATGTTTTATATCTGAAATGCAAATTAAAATGGACTGGAATGTCAGCTCAGTATTACTAGGTCATACCTACGTACAAGACATTACATTATTCATATCAAAACCAGTATTAGGTGTACCTATGCAGGATATGAATAAATTGCCTTCTATTTAATGACAATATAAAATGTCCGGAACACTATTGCACGAGGCCCTCCTCGCACTTGCCCAATTTTTTATTATTGAGTAGAGAAATAGATAATCCTGAGTTTATTAGGCACGTACTTTATCTCTACCTATTGTAAGTTGTACAATAGTTGTTGGGTAAGTATTTTTGGTAGGGGATATACGAAAACTTACGTCATGTTCAATGTGGTCGATGCTCATCATTGTTTGTAATAAGGTTTGTGTTGTTATTACTATTGCTCAATTTTGCCTAAGACTATTGTTATTAAAATTGTTTCTGTGGCTAGCATTTTCTTGCTGTCTATGTTACTGAGGTCTTTGATTTGATTTGCTGAAGTAAAATTATTAGTGAAGTGTTTCCTATTGCTGGAAATATTATATTTTCTATTTTGTTGATTTTTGCTATACCTAATTAAACCAGAGTTTTCTAATAAAGCGAAAGCTTCTCGTAAACTCATACTGTTTCTATTTATGACAAATTATAGTAGTTTCAATATTATTTAAAAAAGTTCTTAGCATGATGGCTTCATTGTACTTAGGGTTAAATTCTGCTAGTTTTTCAGAATCATATTGAAATTTTCATTTAACTGAACTAATATATTTCTTAATTCTATAACTTACATTACAGTTAAATTACATTATAGTTTCGGGTTGAGAAAGCTTTGTGATCGAGTTGGTGGTAAGATTCCTGGACTCCTGGACTTTTTCTTACAAAATATTAATTCGTTGCGAAACCGATGTACTATATTCGGTTGGTTCTTTTTAAATAGTTCTTTGGAAAAATTTCAGAGTGCAACGTTTGCATATCAGAAAAATGTCATTGATCGGAAATGTAATTTAGAAGTGGATGATAAACAGGAAATGATGAATTGGCAAAATGAGAAAATGAGGTAAATAAAGATTGAGAAACAATTAATTAATTGCAAAAATTGCTTTTAGGGAGACTATTTAAAGTAGACCGGATGTTAAGGGTCAGGTTGCGTCCGGGACGTAACACGAGTGAAAACAAATGTGGTTTGATTTTTCGGGGCGGAGCCATACTAGCGTATCATGTTTTAGTGTCTGTAGCATATGATTCCAGGAAACTGGATCATGTAGGACGAGAACGATTCACTGGGAATTTTTTGGAAACATTTTCAGGAGTGCATACGAATAAGCTTAGCAAAGAATTCTGATAATTTTTACTTGCACCTACATATAACATAGGGCAAGTATTGGATTCGTGCAGATTTTCGATTTCGAGATTTTGATGAATTTGGACAAGTCATAAACCAGTGAAAAATGCTACAATCCGCCTGGAGCGAATCGTATGATACCCTATCCCTATCTTATTTGGTCGTGTTAGTGGATTGTGGAAAATGTATTCACAAAATTTTCTATTTTGCCCTATAAACTAATATTTTTTGAAGTAAACGCCCCTAAAAAGTGGGCGTGGCCATATACAACGTTCAGACGATTTGTAGATTAAGTGGATATCTACATATTTGCTCAAGTAAGTTTTTTCGAGTTTCATATGAAAATAGTGAAAAAAAGTGATTTTTTTGAAAAGTGGGCGTGTCAGTGGGCGGATTTTAAAAAATTGTACACTTGTATTGCTTACTTTTCCAAAGACCTCGTATACAAAATTTCATCAACCTAGCTTAAAATTTAAGGCCCAAAAACTGGTGACACACAGACGGACGGACGGAAAGACGGACGGACGGACATAGCTCAATCGACTCGGCTAGTGATGCTGATCATTTATATATATACTTTATTGGGTCTATCTGTAATATTTCTCTATGTTACAAACTATGTATCAAACTTAATATACCCTTAGGATAGGGTATAAAAAGTGGGTCTGCCAATAAGATGACATATAAAATTTCTTACCAAAATTGTTAACAACAGTGGTTTACTTATACATTTTTTTGCAAAAAGCCGATTTTTTATTTGGCCCGCTGATCATTTAGCCGATCAAACCTGGTACCATATGGTCACCTTCGTTCATACCGCAAATAAATGCTCACCCTTATTGCGAAGATCAACTATCAATTAATAATTGAAATTTATCAACAAATTTTATTAAATGGTATTGTGATTGTCAACTATCTATATTGTTGATCCATTGTGAATTTGTTTGAAAAAAATCAGTATTGCGAAGAACAATTTTCATCAATTTTCTTGTTAGCTGTCAAATTTTCTTTCAAACGTAAATTTGCAATTGATGAGTTCGTGCTGCTTCAAAAAATGTGAGTTTCGAATTAAATAAGTGATAAAATTTTTAATTTCTTTATTTTCATCCGGTATATCTTCAATATTGTCTTCCCCTGGAACTTCAACACGGTACTTTATGCATATGTTATGCAGTGCTCCATAAACATTTGTTATTTGTGTTGCTTTTTCTGGTTTGTTATGAAGCTTCCGTGCGCGAAGTGTGCATCTGAATCTACATTTCAAGACCCCAATAGTTCTTTCAATCATATTTCTTCCCTGAGAATGATTTTTATAAAATCTTGCTTGCACTGAACCTCCTTCAGCATTTCTATAGAGAATCAGAAGATATGGTGCTAAGGGATAACCACCGTCTCCTAAAGAAAAGAAAGTCATACAAAAGCAAACACCCGACAATATAATAAGCTGAGTACATACATACATAAAATTGTCTAATCGGTCGTTCAACGTTCGTCTGATTTTCTTTGTACGTTATTCAAAAAAATAAATAAACATCTGTTAGACGCACATTCAAATTCACAATAATAGAAATATTTTGAAATTATTCACAATAGCACAATATTTTATCAATTCATTTTCACAATACCGATTTTTATTTTAATTGATAAATTCTAGCAAACGTTAATAGGTTGGTAGTTGATCTTCGCAATAAGGGTGGCTATTTTGCATTAAGTAAGAAATAAAAAACAAATTTGCAAAGTACAATTTTTATTGGTTCGCTGAAATTAGTTGATAACGCTCAAAACATGGTGGACAAAGGCCTACATCACACTATAGGCAAAATTTAAATTTTTGTTTTAGCCCTATTATTAACGGTACTTTACTTATGGCCAATTTCACAAAAATTTGATATTTGACTTACTTTTATACAGTCCGTACCACGTTATGGGCCAATATTGTTATTAAGGGTACTTTACTTATAGCCAACTTAACAAAATGTACTTTTTCTCATAAAAGGCTCAAACGATTTTGTTTAGATTGTATACGTAGACTAGATTCATAACGTCAAAGAAGACTGCATTACACATTTTCGGCCAAAAGGTTAATAACGGGACCTTAATTATAGTCAACTTAACAATATGCCATTTTCATATAATCGATTAAGACAGTGTTGGGTAATTTTTAGAATTGGACTAATTTTCTGAAGCCCTTTGAGATAGCATACCATGTTTTTGGACAAAGTTGGTAATAACTTAACAAAGTTTTACTCTAAATATTTATATTCGTTATCGTTGGTTTTATGGTTTTATGCACAAAAAACTTATAGATATAGGTGCAAGTTTGTACGATCCAGTCGTGCACTCTATTTTCTTTGTCTTCTAAATGCGCGTAGTGCGTTGCGATATTTCGGCGAAATTGTTTATGGGAAAGGTTTCCTCCACCTTACCAAATGCTTCACGTAAGATAGAATAGGAATTCCAGTAAAGAGATTATCGAAGTAGAAGCAATATAAGTGCGTTGGACTGCTGCGCATGGGGTTCCAAGTTCGAATCCAGAAAAATACCATCAAAAGTTTTTTAACGGTCCCACCTCTTCCGAGTGTCTGACAAACATTCAAGAGTATAATGCTCATGAGAAAGCTTCTCAAAAACCTTTCTGCCCTTCGGATACGGCATAAAACTGTAGGTCCCTTCTGTACATGCAGAAATGTGTACCACGCACAACATGTACAGTTGTGAGAAGCTAGGCCTTGGCCAGAAATCATTGAGTAAAGAGATATCAAACTTTCCAGTGGAAAACGGTTTGCCTACAAGCTGCACTTCCAGAAAATTGACCAATTTACCCATACTATCACATTTTTTTTACAAGTATGGGTAAATTGGTCAATTTTCACCGATTTTCAATCAGTCGACCAATGGGATGCCGTGAATATATCGAAGGCGCCGCTCTTTTGATGGTCAATTTTGGAACTATCACAGAAAGAGTGTATCTAGTAATTTCCCTGGAAGTGAGCATATCGTTTAACAAATATTTATAATCGGATGTAAATCTTTAAAGCATAAACGAATTTTTAAAAATATATAATTTTTTCCGAAATTTAAAAGAGCTCCTAAGCAAATGATTGAGTTTAAAATAAATGAAAAATAAAACCATCACAAATAAAATTTGTAAGAATAGTAATAGTAAGTAATTACCGGATTTGGCAGATTGTATATCTGTATTTATATAAATAAGAATGCATTTGAGAAAACAAATTATGCATTCCTACATTCATATTTATTTAGAAAAAATAAGACAACTAGAATATTTAATTTCCAGTGAGCACATCAGATTTTGATTTCAAATCATAAAATGTCTTTCCCCAATTTTTAAAAGACTTAAGTCTCGCTTTGAATCGAGTTATTCTTAATAACTCTACAACAAAATAATATATAATAATATTTAATTTTTCCGTCCAATGGAAAATTATATAAATGAAGACCTTACTGCTTCTAGTAAATCTAACAAATTGAAATATTTTTAAGATCAGAAAAAAATGCATTCGATGGCAAAATAAAATAAACTGTCAGGAACTACAAGAATCAAATATTATACCGATACATATGTATATTAAAATTATACATGTTTGGATAAAATTTTATGATAACAGTAACAATCAATAACAATTTATGCTTCAAAGTAAACTATTGTAGTTTAATAATATATTTATTTATTTATGTCGTTTACTTTTTGTAGTAGTTCTAGAAAGTCAATAAAAAATACCTATGCCTTTAATGTTCACGCGAATTTACATTTAAAAGCACACTTTTACAACAAGGAAAGGAAGTCGACACACGAAGCTTAAAAAGGAAAATCTCTGGGCTTTGCACAAATTCAGAAAACCTGTAAAATTTGTATCTGTACGAAATGGTTATAAGTCATCAATTGTAAATTTCTTATTATGTTTAATATTTGCCTCAATTTAAGCGAAGTATAATAATCTGAATCACTATAGTTATTTTCTACAAAAAAAAGAAATAATAAATATTTAGTTCTAATTAAACGTTTTCTCAATTCCATTTTTATTATTTCACTGATTGCAGCTTTTTATTGAAATCGATTTCCTTTAGTGAAATAATAAAAGCGCATTCACAGAAATGTTTTAACCAGAATTAAGTATTTTTTTTGTCAAAAAATTCTGCAAGGAATAAGCTTTATTTTGACACCAAGTAAAGCCAAAATTTTTGCTCAATCGTCTTAAAATCGGAAATTAGAATTTTCCATGTATAGCCGGCCCAATTTAACAGACACTTCCTTCCAGTACGATTTATTTTCCTACAAGTAGAGTTGAACAGGTTCAATTTATTTTCTTGGTACAAATTTCTTAATTTGGTCGATCTTTACTGAATTCATCCATTTATGTACCGAACTGGTGGATAAGTGTCATTGATGAAATAAATCATTGTGTGTTTATCTACATTTGGAGGGGAAGTGCGGAAAGGTATTTTAAAGCTATTTTATCCATAGAAAATAAATACAAATGTCAAAATAAAAAACAAAATTACCCCTCCGATGATGGATGTGTTCAGATCGAAAAATGTTGACTGCTGAATTCATTCATTCCAACTCACATGTATTCACAGACAGGGAGTACACTGGAAGTCGATTACAACAAAAACAATGTAAACAAATGGGTTTCGGGGTTTCTTTACTCAATGATTTCTGGCCTTGACCCTCTATGGGCTGCTTACGGCCTAATATTTATTTATTTTAGAAGCAATATGGAAGAGCCTTCAATTCCGGGGACATGGCATGAATCATTTTCAATAAGGGAGCTACACAGTGCTGTAGTAACAGTGAATCTGGCATCTTTATAAAGAGTGTGTTCGGCAATACAATGTCGTCAACAACAGGATTCGCCATCTCCTCCAAATACTCTTGAGCTTTAGCGGTTGTTTTAAATTTATTATTTCAATTAAGAATTATAACCTATACTAGCTGATTGCCCGCGGCTCCGCTCACGTGGACTACAAAAATGTTAATTCGCGAAAAATTCGATCTTATTGCTCCGTTTACGCAAAGTATTAAGCTAGCGTTAATGAAATGGAGCTTTAATAATTCCATTCATACAACGAAAAACAAATACATACATATATGTACCTGCTTCATTTTTATTCTACTATTTACTTAAAGGCCGGTCCAGACGCTACGTTTCGCACAACCTTTTGGACTTAGCTAAATAAAAAAAATATGAAAATGCTACAATCCGTCTGGAGCGGATCGTGTGATGCCCCATCCCTTTCCTATATACATACACCGCTCCCTTACCCACCTTTATACTTTCTGAAACTTTTTTTCCAAATACCTTATGAAATTCCTCCAAAGCACGAATAATGATAGTGGGCGAATTTTGAAAATTTCTCAATGTACATACATATGTACATATACTAAGTTTTGAATCCAAGAATTGATATTAAATATTTGAAGGAAATCGAAGAAAAGCAGTTTCTTACGTAAAACGCCCCTAAAAAGTAGGCATGGCCACACACACAACTATGTATGTAGATCAAGTTAATATGTACCTATTTGCTTAAGTAAATTTTTTCGAGTTTTATGTAAAAAATCAAAAAAGGTAATTTCACGAAAAGTATGCGTGTCAGTGGGCGGCACTTGTATTGCTTACTTTTGCAAAGATCTTATTTATAGAGGTGCCTAGCTCAAAATGGTAATTAAACGAAAAACGAAATATGCCTACAGCGCCACCTGTTGAGAATTTTCTATTTTTTTCTTTTTTCTTAAACCTTCGCGGGACAATTGCAAACAAACTCGCAGAAGGAAAAATCCAAATTGGTCCAGTCGTTTTCAAGATTTAAGGACCCGAACAAACCACGATTCATTTTTATATACACATGTACACTGTCAGACAAAATAAAGTGCAAATTTAAGCTAAGAAGCGTTTCTTAGTTTTTTTAGGGTTTATACGCTAGGTTTTCTAACTACTTCTTTTTTTTTAAATACTTTCTTATATGTTTATAACGATTGGACCCTTTTTTTTTACAAAATTGAACTGCACAACTAAAAGATACTGCAAATAAAAAAAAAGGAAATTCATGGAAGAAGACAAAATGAAGAGCAAATCCAAATAAAGTAAGAACCAGTGAAAAATGCTACAATCCGCCTGGAGCGAATCGTATGATACCCTATCCCTATCTTATTTGGTCGTGTCAATGGGCGGTGGAAAATGTATTCACAAAATTTTCTATTTTGCCTTATAAACTAATATTTTTACTCGAAAATTAATTTTTGAAGTAAACGCCCCTAAAAAGTGGGCGTGGGCATATACAATGTATAGACGATTTGTAGATTAAGTGGATATCTACATATTTACCCAAGTAAGTTTTTTCGAGTTTCATATGAAAATAGTGAAAAAAGTGATTTTTTTGAAAAGTGGGCGTGTCAGTGGGCGGATTTTAAAAATTTTTACACTTGTATTGCTTACTTTTCCAAAGACCTCGTATACAAAATTTCATCAACCTAGCTCAAAATTTAAGGCCCAAAAACTGGTGACATACGGACGGACGGACGGACGGACATAGCTCAATCGACTCGGCTAGTGATTCTGATCATTTATATATATACTTTATTGGGTCTATCTGTAATATTTCTCTATGTTACAAAATATGTATCAAACTTAATATACCCTTAGGATAGGGTATAAAAACATATAAAATCTTTTAAATTCAGCTCTAGAAATGAAAAGAACTTAATACCTAGTGGCTTCTTCTTTATTTTGAACTACTGCCGCAAGTCCCTTGAGCATGCTGGAAACCAGGTTTTTTTACATGTCCCCTGGAATGTTCTCCCATTCACTTTGGAAGCTTTCCCAAAAAGATGGTAAGTTGCGACGAATGAATACTTTCATTCTAAATGGACCAAAGGTGCTCAATTGGGATAAGGTCTGGAAAAAGAGGTGGCCACTCCAATATATCAGCATTATTTTGGGTAAAAAACTCGCTGGCTACTGTGCTTGTATGCTTCGGGTCGTTATTTTATTGGAAAATGTGACTTTCCAAAGCCATTCTTGGAGCGAAATGAGCTAAATTTTTCTTAATAATATTGACGTAAGTTGGGCCGGTCATTTTGGTGTCAATTTTGACGAGATTTCCTACGCGGCTATAGGAGAAACATCTCCAGACCAATATTGACCTTCCTTCGAATTTCACCGTTTTTTGCACCCGCCTTTGGCTGAGTCTTTCGGATGGTCTGCACCAAACTCGCTTTCTATTTTTAGAGTTTTTGAACTCGAATTGAAATTTACAAAACGAATTTCAATATTAAAGTTTGCCTGAATGTTTCTGGACTTAAAAGAAACTAAGCGTATATTAAGTTTGATACATAGTTTGTAACATAGAGAAATATTGCAGACAGGCCCAATAAAGTATATACATACATAAATGATCAGTATCAATAGCCGATTGAGCCATGTCCATCTGTCTGTCACCAGTTTCCGGGCCTTAAATTTTGAGCTAGGACAATGAAACTTTGTATGCGAGGTCTTTGGACATCGGGACAGAACAAATGTAAAAATTGTTCAAATCCGCCCACTGACACGCCCACTTTTCGAAAAATTTATTTTCTTCAGTATTTTTGTATGAAACTCAGAAAAACTTACTTAAGAAAATATGTAGAGAATTCCTTACTCTACAAATCTTCCATATATTGTATATGACCATGCCTACTTTTTAGGGGCGGTTTTCTTACAAAAAAAAAAAACAGTTTTTCGGCGTTTTCGTTGGAAAAATATCACTTCGTAGGAACAATATCTAATATATGTTGAAAAAATTTCAAAATCCGCCAACTACCATGCCCAGTTCTTGGGAAAACTCATGTTTTGGAATAATTTGGAAAAGAAAAACACTTAGAAAAAGGATAGGGTATCACACGATCCGCACCAAACGGATTGTAGCGTTTTCATATGTTTTAAAGTTTATTGGACGAAGCATAGGCTTTTTTTCACAACAAAGCTTTTAAAGCCGCTTTTCTGGAGTCCCCTTTGTACTGTTCTGAGTACTATATTTTAATTGCAGAGTGTCTTGAATATGTCCGGCCGAAGATAAAGAGTTTTCTTAGCTTCAATATGTATACATTTTCGGGTCTTCTGTTGCTGTGTTCTTTCGCTTCCTTCTGCAAGAACTCTTAAATCTGGCAACTATTCCTCGTTTTATGAGTTTTAGTTAAGACCGCTGTTCTTGCTCCAGAATTTCAAACTCCATATTTTTTTGCTAGTTCTCGGAATGTCAATCCACTTTGACGATCCGAAACAAGCAATTCCTTCACTAACGGTATAAGCGATTTCATACCAAATCCTACCGAATAAAACAAAACTTACCATTAAAAATAAGATGTCAAATTTTGATTAAATGCTTCTACCTTTTAATTTTTTGTCGACAGCGAAGATGTCTTGAAAAATCGTAAAAAATTTTAAAATATTCTAGCGCTATGCACACAAAACAAAAAATTCACTTTATTTTGTCGCGTGCTAAATACAACTGCTGCATAATTTCTACCACTGATAAACAATTTACAAAAGCTATTAACCACTAGTTTTCACAAAACTGTGAAGGCATTGTAGGTGACGTCAGAACATAACATTTGAGTCATAAATGCTCTTTCCTTCTTACTAACAGAATTTTGAAAATGAATAAACTGCTTTTGCACTTTATTTTGTCCGACAGTGTATATATATCATAATTCTAAAGGCCCCGACCCATAGAATCCGTCGACGTCCGTCGACGTCGATCCGTTGTGCGTTGACGTTGAAGTTGACGTATTGCCGGATAGAACAGTCCCATAGAATCCGTCACAACCGTTGACAGTTTCTTTAATTCTCTCTCTGCTTCCACCAATGAAAATGCGTACTCTCAATTTTCTTATGCGTGAACTTCAATATGTGAATGTGTGAACTTAAATACGTGAATGTGTGTACTGACAACGGATCGACGGATTGAAAAAGTAGAAAGTAAACCTACTTTGTCCGTCGAAGTTCATCCATCCGTTGGTTATGGGCCGCCTCCCATAAGGTTGTGTGTATTTTATCGAGCTGTCAGTTAACGTCGACGGAACAGCGGATCGACGGATTCTATGGGTTGGGCACTTAACACCAAAACGAAGATAATAAACTTTTAACACAACACAAAAAAAAAATTGCTGAACAAAATGTTATTTGCATGCGGTATGTACGACTGTGACCATATAGTAACAGCTTCATTCAAACCAAGATACTAATATATCCGACTCATCAAAAAAGTTATAAAATATGTTTTCTTATACATATTTCGATGTTCTATGCAAAAGACCAAAGTCACGAATCGCAAACAAAACCGATATTCTGACACGTGTCGTGCGTGTTCAGTATCGCTAATGGGAAAACACCTTTTCCTGTTCGCGTTTCAACTTCAACTCGCTCTTTTTTTTCAGTTCTAGTTGGAACCATCGATAGCTAGTTTGCACAACCAGCATTTCCTGCTTCTTGACCCATCGTACTGTTGCGAAACATCATTGCTGCGTAAGAGAAATAATATTATTGTAATTGACATTAATATTATTTCGACACAGGGCAACGGTTTTGATGGGTCAATCCACGGCAATGCGCTTGTGCCAAAACTGGGGCACAACATTCCTCCCCCTCTTGGGAAAAATTCCAACTAGGACAGGAAGAAAGAGCTTGTTTGTATTTATTTAACAATTTAAATGAGTAATTTTAACAACAACAATTTTTACTTATAACTAAATGTAACTTAATTAGGTATCAGCAATACCGATATTGTACATTAATCTTAATTATAATGATTGACTACGTACTAAATATAGTTTAAATGAATGAAATTATTCTCAAATACAATTATTTTGGTTTCTTAAGTATATATTTAATTTTAGCTTAAAATTTTTAGTTTGTGTATTTATTAAGTTATTATTCTTATTTATATAATGATACATATATTTTGGTTTTATTCTAAACTACTTGTCATTTAGACTATATATATAATGCACTATCCTGGTATTTTATACGCGAGCTGATGTCACGGTTAGTTTTGATGGAATCCCTGGAGCTCGCTGCTTTGGCCGTTCATGGCAATCGACTATGGTGCGGCGTTCAACTGGGGTGCTGCTTGAGGTCTCGCTTAAGCCCTCCTCGGCTTCGTGCATTACCACACGAATATTTCCTCTTGGCTTTCGACATCTTCTTATTTTCAGGGACAATAATACGACAAGAGCTATTAGTCCCACGGTACTCAGTGACATTATGGAATAAAGTTGGAACGAAAGTTCGAAATCTTGGACCACAAATTTTTCCTCAGTTTCCAATCTCTTCCAATTTTTTTAGATTTCGTCTAAGGATCTCTTCCCATCCATCAAATCGTTGGCGATGCTTTTGTGATTGCCAACTTTTATAGCGATTGGTCCTTGTGTGGGTGGATTCTGGACCCTTCTGGATTTCATTCTTAGAACGTCTATCAAATCCGAATGGTTTACTACTGGTTGTTTGATGTCAGTAGCAACGTCAAAATGGTAGGCGAGCTTCATCTCCTTTGTTGTAGCCTCGCATGGTTGTTTCAATTTAAATGTTCCTGGACCCTCCAATGTCACTGTGTATTGATCTCCATTACAATTCAAATTCAGAACCAACGGGTTCTTTAAGCAAAACAACCACTGGTTTGCTGACGTCATTTTCAGAAGGACGCCCTGGTTTATTGGAACTGCTACGTATTGACAGGAAACGATTTTAGTAGAAGAATTCTGAAGAAGCTCAACTAGACACTGCGTGGACCCTGATGTTAGAATAGGGCTACCGTATTGGCAGATTGCTATAGAGGAATACACATTGGCCTCTGATACAGACGAACATTGTCAATATTCTTCATGGCTCAGCATTATGAACGAATCGTGGTTCTCTGCTTCAGCAATATATTCTTATTTTGTGTTTATTACGAGATCCCACTGCTCAGTAAAGGTCGTTGGTAGTGGATATACTCTGTGGATCGGATATCGTAGGGGTTCCGGTAGTGGAATAATAATTTTTATTAGTAGGCTTTCTCCGTTCGGGAACACCGATGTTTTGGCTGCCTGATGTAGAACAAAAAGATCACCGAAAATTGGTTTTCTCTTCGACACTACGGTACTTAAGATGTCCGTTATGTTATCTGCATCCAGAATAAACGGGTGGAGTTTAGTCTGATAAAGGTCATTTAAAATCGACAGCTCTATTGACTGCCTGTTCTGGATTTCTAATACCTTTGACGTTAGTATTCCCACCAGACCAATTACATCACTTCTCAATTTCAGGAAGGATATTTCCTTCTTTGTTGTTATGCTTAAATTGAAGAAGGATTCACTTAATTGTCCTATGCCTTCTGCTAAGTTATCGACTTCGTTTGCCAACTGCTGAATGAGTTTGTTCAGTTTATTAAAATTCGATACCATTACCGAAAGTAGCCGCCGCATTAATTGGAAGTTGTCCTCATTCTTTTTGTGTAGGAACTGCAGCTGGTGGTAGACCTTGCGGGCGTCTTCGCTGTCCATTGTACCGAAAGCCCATTTGGAGAAATGCCCGATAAATTCCAAGGCTCTTCTCTGTCGATTGAGTGGAAATACGTTACTCATACGGTGACTGTTCTGGCGAAGGTTGGCGATATTTACCGCGGCTTCTTGACTCAACACATGGCAATGTCGTTGGAAGTCTGTGTCAGGAATGCTTGGACACATTTGATCGTGTTTTTGGTCGCAAGCCTCTGCGAGCCCGAGCACTGTTGTATAGTTCATCGGCGTAAACTTGGTTAGTATTGTCCATGTGTCCTTGTAAAACACGGCGCTTCCTATTGCTTCAAATAGCACCGGTGTGTCCTTAAGTGTTTTGATTTCGTAACTAACATTAGTACCAGGAAGTACATATTAAAATTAAAAGTTAGTGCATTTTTCAATTTATAGTACATTGTTTAGATATTCAATAAAATATATTCTAAGAAATATATATATCCTGCTGTTTAAATTAACTATTTTTATAGTACCTTAATTTAAATATATAACCTTAATTTTATATATAATTAACTTAATATTTGCCGTATCTGCAAAGACATATTACTACTTCGTCAAATGTACTTTTACAGTCTACGTGTATATACAGAATATGATTTTAGGAATAAGAGTTTCTTGTTCCCTACCCTGAGTGGTATTCACTCGCAAATTTATTTTTCCGGGTAGGATTCTTTAGCAGTACCTTGTTTCCCACCTTAAACGAAACAGGGCTGGTGCTGTGATGATACTGTTGTTTAGAAATTTCTTTCGCGCGATTTAGATTCTTTCTAGCTAACTCGTGTGACCTTTGCAATTGATATTTCAACTGACATGGGTATTCATCTGAGTTATAGAGTGGCATCGGAGCTCTCTTAAGATTTGTTGGCATCTCAAAATCAAATCTACAGAGATTACTTAGCGGCGTTAGCTTCGTTGAAGCATGAGAAGTATTGTTGTGGACATGCATGGCCTGTTTAAGCCACTGATCCCATTTCCGGTCATCGTTATCGACGAAACTTCTTAGGTATTCCGCTAAGGGTCTGTGACTTCGTTCTAATGAACCATTTGCTTGGAGATGGTATGCAGTTACATGCATTTTTTTATTCCCAGAAGTTTACATGTTTCAGAAAACAACTTAGAGGTAAAATTAGCACCATTGTCAGTGACAAGTACCTTTGGTATGCGGAAGCGGGCGACAATTTCATCATAAAATGCTTTCGGCACCGTACATGCTTCTGTATCAGGAATCGCTATGCATTCCATGTACTTTGTAAGGTCATCCTGGAATATTAAAATATACCTATTTCTTGCATGAGTCAAAGGCAAAATGCCAACTATATCCATATATACTTTGTCAAAATGTAAGAATGGAGTGTCTGTTATGATATGGAGTGTCTGATGATATTGGCATTTTAGTAAGCTTGGAAGATTTGTTTATTTGGCATTTTTTACATTTTTTGATATACTCATTTATATCCCTTTGCATGTTCTTCCATCTGAACTGCTTTCGAATGCGCCAGTATATTTTCTTCATTCCCTGATGTCCTCCGAGAGCAGACTCGTGAAAATCATGAAGAACCGTTTTTATGTCTTTCGGGTTGTTTAATATGTGCAAGGCTTAGTGCTGCCATGTGGCATTTTTTTACGCTTAATTTTGTGCAACGGAATTTTGCTGTCTATTTCTACCTGGTCTTTCAGAGTCCTAATTGTACCACATTTATCTCTTCCGGATCGTTTTTCTGTGGAATTCTGCTTAGAGCGTCAGCATTAACGTTGATCCTACCTGGCTTATACATTATTCTGTAATCATATTCAGATAATTTATGATGAAACCGAATGTGGCTCACTTTCAGACCACTTACATCACTTCTCAATTTCAGGAAGGATATTTCCTTGTTTGTTGTAATGCTTAAATTGAGGAAGGAGTCACTTAATTGTCCTATACCTTCTGCTATTTGATTTTTGCACACCTCGTTTTTCTTTAGTTAACGGGGGCTCTTTTGTTTTTTCACTTATCTTCCGTCGTTATTTTAGTGTTCCGGACCTTAAAAGGAAAGACGGAACACTTATATTTATTGGCTTTTGCTCCAATTGTGATGATATATGAGAAGTAAGGTGTCTATTAATGTTTACTGATTTTAAATGGGGAAGTGTTGTGCTATTTGTTTTGCGTTTTTATTTCTTGTGTTTCCTGTTTGTGTATTGTTATCGGGGCACCGCTTAGTTCTTTGAACTGCCCCCAAAGCCGTTTCCCGACTGGTTTTTTAGATAATTTGTTTTACTAAAACAATTATCCTCTATATGTCCCACTCTAGAGCATCACTTGCACTTTATCTATTTTACTTTAGTGGGACGTGTTGTCCCAATTTGTGACCTAGGGCATGGCCATATGCATTGCAACAGTCACAATATGGTGTGCTTTAGCGGATTCTGCATTCTGCATACTTGTAATTGGGCTTATTGCAGAATCCGCACTTCACACTAAATTTGTCAGTTTTTTCAATCAAATTGCGATGTTGTGCTTTATTTGTGTGAAGTGAAGTGTACATTTGTGGCGTGTGCGTGTTGGGCAGAGTTGCGCTTGGAAAACTTAGCGGATTTGTATTAGGATTATGTTGGGGTATATTTAAAGGGGTTGAAGTTTGAGGGTAAAGATTTTGTTGATTTTGAGGCAGGTAATTGTAAGTCGATTGATGAATGGGATAGCCATAGTTATAAGAAAACATTTCACCAGTTCGTAGACTTTGCAACGGTAAGTTTGGTCGGAACAAGAGTGAAGTTTCTTTAGCGAAATCAGCTAATTTCTGAAGGTCGCTCTTGTCCTTCGTTAACAGGATGTTCCGCAGGGCTGGATCGCTGAAACCCATCTTGAAAGCATTTATAGTTTTACTTTTCAGCTCCTTTAAAAGGGCCCCGGATTCGGTTCTGTTGTAACTAGCGTTAATTATTTCGGTCGCTTTGTTACGCAGACCTCCGAGCCTCCTCGTAAAACCCTGTATATCTTCGCTTGGCAACTGATAGGCAGACGTTATTTCAGCCACTACGCTATCCAATATTCTCCTTGAAAGAAAACTCTTTATGAGTTTCTCCAAATCGGCGACTGTCTTGAGCGCATTAGTTCGGACAAGTTCGAACGCTTCTCCAACTAATTTGGTAGTTAGGAGAGAAACATATTTCTCTTCATGTTCCGGTGCGAGACATTGCATACCCAATTGGCAAGCGTTTATGAATTCATAAACTCTTCCTGACAAGTCTGCCGTATTGGCCCCAGAAAACTGTAGGATGAGGAGTAAAACCGTTTTGGCTATTCTATCTTACTACTTTCAAGTTTGGCTTCAACAGTTGGTATATTCAGAGGGGCCTCTTGAGTAACTAGGCTAGGTATCTTTAGCCTTGGCAGTTCGATCGTTATCCTGCTTGAGGGCTTGGACTTTGTATGAATTACAGAGGTAGAAGGTACGGGACTGACTTTATCACTCACCTTTTCCCTTAACTGCTTTTGTACAGTCAAGCTTTTGTTGAGCTCACTTGTCAGTTCTTCAACCTGCCTTTAAGTCCTTCTCGAGGTCTTTACGTACGCGCTCACTTTGTTTAAATTTATTTATGAGTCGCTGAACTTCGCTGGCGTGACTTAGTTTCAGATTCTGTACAGCTTTCGTATACTCTGTCAGAATCGCATCGGTTGTTTCTAACCGGGTAAACTGGCCCCACTGGGAACTCAATTGAAAACGTATTAACTCAAAAACCTCAAACTTTAAGATGTCTTTCAGTTCAGCGAGTAGAATATCGTTCAGTTCTTTTACTTCTTGTTTTTGTTCCTTAAGCGTTTTCCTCAACTGTTCGTTCTCGTCTATCAATTCATGAAGTTTAGCCTCAATTTCGCTATTGGCCATAGACTTATAGAATATGATTAAATGAATTCGAGGAGGGTGTTGAGCGTTATGCTTATACGAACTGAAGAACGTAAAAGAATATGAACTGAATGTGAAGGAGAAACAAAAACTTAAAACTCTCTACCTAAATGAAGGAAGAGACTGGAAAATATGCCCAGTGGATCGTCAACGAAAATGCTCATTTTGATCATATAACACCATTGATCCGGAGTGAAATAAGCAAGGAAGAAGTTCAAGAGGAAGCTGTATCCAAAACCAGCAACTAGGCTCCAGGCATAGACAAGTTGCAGACAATCTGGGTTAAAAACGAGCACGCGCCCAAAGTTTCTAACAACAGGATTATTCTTCCTGCTTCCGAAAGGGGAGATTAGCAGTAATTGCTCCAAATACCGAGCAATTACTTGTTTGTACAGTACGTACAGAATTTTTACGAAAATTATAATGACCTATTGAAAAAAGGACGCTTAATTTAATTTTGGGTCGAAAGAAACGGCTACATTTGAGGAGTTGAAGAAAATTCTAACGACGTCTCCCATCCTAAGGTTATATGGTCCATATGCGGACACGGAGCTCCATACCGGCGCACTATGGGCCCATATGAGGTCTAAGTGTGATAATTTTTATTGGTTTTTAAAAAAATTTCAAATGTAAAAAATCTTATAAACTATTACAAAAAATAAAACTAATTTCTTCACAATACTAAATATAAATAATAAAATTAATTAAGAGCTGTGTGGCTTCTTACCAAAGCTCTTTAGATACATTTTTTTCTTGTTTTCGCATGTTTGAAATAAGTGGATCTGTCAATAATAAGCGACGAAAAACATCCTCGTCACGTTCTAGAATGCGTCAATCTAATTATCGACTCCTGGGCATCTTCCGATAATTGGCCAATAGGTAATACTGCGAAATACTGGATGATCGCTTCACCATGCAATAATATTTTATGCACTGAAGATGGCATGTAATACCATTTTTATTTTGTGACATAAAGCTGGGCAGCTACCATGCTATACATGGCAGTCATCCCTGATGCCAGCGTTTGCAGAATAATGTACAATGTAATGTTCCTCGTCCACGCCTGTTATACTTGCAGAACATTGATAGTTTAAGAAAAATGTGCGAGCAGTATTGCCATTATTGCTGTTACCAGTACCTTGTCGAGGTTTATCCACATGTAAGTCTAGTTAAACTTGAAAACGATTTTTAACGTGTAGGGTAGAAAGACCATACTTGTATGCATCTTCGTTTTCTGGTATTGATTTTACTTTCTTTAAGTCATTCAGCTCTTTTGGTTTTGCTCCACAGACCGAACGCACAGCACTCGAACTATAGTTCCAGTAAACACTTGACCAACTTTACCATCAATCATTGTTAAAAATAGCTCATGTTGAATTTGTATTAGATCGTCATTTTTATGTAACTTTGTAACTTGCAATTGATTGATCTGTGCTTGTATGTCATTAACAACTGCTTTTGTTTTATCAGGAGTTTCTTTTGAAAATTTTATCAAGATTGGACGACAATAACGCACAAAACAGCAAGTTTAATTTTGCCATAAGACAATATTAGTAACTAGATTTATTAGTTTGATTGGAACAAGTGACGCTATAAATAAGTTGGAAGATATTATGATGCGTTAATCGCTCATAAGCAGAGGGTGGCAGATCGGGCAGACATTTTTTTTTTTGCATGCATTGAAGAATCAATTGCAGTATAAAACTATACAGCGGAAGTATTTAAAACTCTCTTCGAAATTAAAAAAGAACAAAAAATGTATGTATTACTAAAATCTAATTATTACTAAATGCATAATTATCTTCCAATATATTTTTAACACATCAAATAGCTCAAAAAACAAGCTGTCCAGTGATATATAATACTAGTAAAATAACATCAACAATTACGTTATTTTTAAGTATGGTCTCTAGCGACGACTTTAAACAGAGTAAGGACTTAGTTTAAACCTAAAATTTATTTTGTAATACATATATAATTTGCCTTTCCTTTTTTCCATTTTAAAAACAAAAAAATTGGGGAAGTGCGAGGAATGCCTCGTGCAATAGTGTTCCGGACATTTTATATTGTCATTAAATAGAGGGCAATATTATTCATATCCTGCATAGGCACACCTAATACTGGTTTATACTATACTATACTAATACTATGCTGAGATTCCAGTCCATTTTAACTTGCACTTTCGATATAAAACATGTATTGAATTCGTGCAAAAATTGGAACTCAAGATATTAAACAATAGGGAAGTCCATGCGCTCTTCTAAAATCTGTAACTCGCGAACTACTTTTCGCCTTAAGATGAAACTTAAAATTTGAGCCAAGCTTAGTATCAACAATGACCTGCTGTAAAAATTATTTAGATAACATGAAAACTGGGGGAGATACAGTGGGGTAACTAGATACCCCATTTTTTTAATTTTTCTCAGAAAATATATAAGATACAGAAATTTCTGTACTTATTTTACAATCTACACAAAATTCTACGTATCTCCAATTTTTTTCATATTTTTAGCATTTATGGTCTGGCCGCTAGGGAGGGGGCAACATTTTTCTAATGTTTGGCAAGCTTTTTTGTTCAACAAATTTTATCAGAAAAAAAAATGTCTTACATATATGGAGCCCTTGCAAAATTCTCTTTAATTTGATATGCCACATGATGGGAAACAAAATAATTTTTTTTTGCCCTTCATACAAGGTGCCCAAAAAAGGGCCCCCAAAATGAAATTCATTGCCGCCATCTTGTGGGGCCTCCCACATAATGTATACATAGAGAAAGTTTCAGCTCTCTATGTCTAATGGTTCAAAAGTTATAGAGCTGTGACAGACTGACGGACAGGCAGACACCGTATCAAACCCATAGTGTTCCGTCTTCCCTTTTAAGGTCCGGAACACTAAAAAGTTTTCACATTAATTTTGAAAAAAACATTTTTGAGACGAAAAGTGTTACTTAGGCAAAAGTAAAAGAGTATTTTACAAAAGGAAAATAATAACTTTTTTTCAGTTTACTACTACAGCAAGAAGACATCGTCGGCTGAAAGCAACTACAGTAGCTATGAGCTAGAGACACTTGCCGTCATAGCAGTTCTGAAGAAGTTTCGACATTACCTCATGGGCCTAAAAATAGGGAAAAAAGGGAATTCTCGTATTGGAGCATCGGAGTGCAATAAAAATGCGAGCATGTTCGATTAATTAAAAATTTGTTATAACATAGCGCATATGCAAATTTTAGGGAGTTATTTTCAAAGTCGATAACGAAGGTAGGAAGTTGTTGTACGTCCTAAAAAAATGGAAGCTGAATTCTTGCGCAACATACACGATGCATCAAAAAATACATACCTCACTTGGCAAAGAAACTGGGGGAGGTACGAGGCAATTACATATCATGCATTTTGGCAGAAAGGAAGTCAAGGAAGAAGGAAGGATTCCTTTGCCCTATAGATAAAGAAAGTACGCCACTACGCACATATTATGTTGACCACCTTGGACCACTTTCAAAAACGGCAAAGCAATATAGTTACATATTTTGTATAGTTGACGCATTCACCAAATTCACGTGGATTTATCCGACGAAAACGGCGTCAGCTGCAGAGGTTATTGCTAAGTTGGAGTTACAGTAGGCTACGTTCGGCAATCCAACCAGAATAATTTCAGATCGAGGGTCAGCTTTTATGGGCAATTTCTTTGAAGACTATTGCAAAGCAGAGAGAATTGAGCATTTGGTCTTTACAACAGGTGTCCCAAGAGGTAACGGCCAAGTCGAACGTCTCAACAGAATTATATTCGTTCTCACAAAACTGAGTTTTTTTCTATTGCGTATACTTTCATACACGTCCTCATCTTTTCAAGCAATATTTTTTTTGGCAAGTTTGATACACGGAGACAAATTATTGCCATATTCAACACTTTTCTATTTTCATGCAGAAATGCGATCGAATGGTTTTTAAAAAATAAGAAAAATAAATACAGTTTATCTACTTGCATTTCCGTTTATCCAGAATTTTTAATATAAATTAGAATAGAATTGTCTGATTTACAGTTAACATACTTATGCACATACCAGGCACGAGGCGTGAATTTTTCGGAAGCGGAAGCACCCGACGTAAAACGAAAAGAAAAAAAGTCCTTTAATTGAGACTTAATTTGTAATATTTATTAACTTAATTTTCAAAAGGTTACTAATCCTTGTACATTATATTTATCCTTCTTTCTTTTGAGCCAAAGCTATCTATGATTTGATCATAAAATTTGACATTGGCTTTTATTTCTTTTAACAAACGTTTTTCAATTGAGATGAGAGCTAAACTTGTTAATCTTTTTTGCCCACATTTATTTCTCAGATTTTTTTTAATTCTTTTAAGATACAAAAATTATCTCTCTACAGATGAGGTTTTCACTGGAAAAGCTTAAACTATTCTGTGAAACTTTGATCCAAATCAGTACTAATTATGCCTAGTACATCGCTTTGTAAGGGTGTTGATGTTCACAAATGGCTTTGTCCTCCCACCATCTATTATGTTTTTTTTCGTCAAATCCAAAATACTTTCTATTATGCAGTTGCAGTCCATAGTTCATTGAAATTCAAAAGCAAAACGCCACCCTTCAAATCAACGCACTTTTTTACTTGTTTCTGATGGAATGAATGAGTACAATTTTCACACAGTCACACATATAGAAGTGTAAAAAAAAAGTTTTTGTATACCCATTTTTGCTTTGCTTTTTGGTTGCTCCAGTGTGAGGAAGACGCAGAAAACAACTAAATATGGTATTTCTATATCTGGTCTTTTCATTAGTTGAATTTTCGCACTCAACTCATTCTTTACACCTTGGCCAAACGGCGAAAAATGAAAACATTTTGATCTGACTTTGGGATGGGATTTGAGTTAAGAAGGCGAAATACAAGAATGCCTGCATGTTATGCATTGTAGGCATTTGCTTTCCTGTGAGCATTATACACACATGTAATGGAGTGATGTTGTGCATACTCAGTTGGAGTAGGAGGAACATTTTGAGTTGTAGTTAGAAAAGGGATGATGTTCAGATCTTAGTGTTATTTTTCATGAGTGATTTTGATAATGATTTTATTAATTTACAGTAGAGATTAAAATAACATTCGATTAGAAACGTATATTACAATGTAAATATGATTTGGAATTTGAAATTAATAATTATTTGCTATGAAAATGTTTTTGAATTGCTTAACGGAAGCACTCATTCCACTCAATATATGGAGGCTTCGTCCCTGGCACATACATATTTATTCCTTCCAAAATGAATTAAATCTTCAAGTTCCTTGTCAATTCGCCTATATTGATGAGTAGTATTACATAAATACTATGTGATACATATTTACATTCCATCTAACTTTCGAAGTGTATCATATAATTTTTTTAGTGTATTCAAATACAACATACAGTGTTGCCATCGTAGTATTTCTAGTACCTTTTCAACACTCTTGCCCTCTGAATTCGGATTATTTTATTTTACATTTTTATTCATTGTTTCTAAAGTTCTCATTTAAATTATTTCAAGTAAAGTTAATATGGAACAACTAAATGAATTTATTGAACAACAGCGTACTACTAAAGCAGATCTCATTTAATTTAAAATCAATTTTGCTTACAGTGGACAAGATCGACTTAAGAAACTAGGGCACCTGACAAGTAGCTTGGAGCTATGTGAGGGGTATATGGCCACTTTTAAGATTAATCATTTTAAAATTTACTATCTTCTTAAGGTAGCCAAAGCGAATGAAAAAGATATTTCCTACTTCTCGGAAGACGATCATGAGAAATTCGTAGATATTTTCCTTGATGTCAAAGGGGATATCTTAAATAAAATTAGTCTTATTACTTCAAGTGATAGTAATCGTATTGCCAGTACTCAAAATAATTCTACTGTTAACCAGTCACATTTCGAACATTCTTTTCGTGAAGATCATGATATACGCCTTCCTAAGATTAAATTACCTGAGTCTGACGGAAACTATAAAAACTGGTTAACATTTCATGACCTTTATGATGGTATGATTCATAATAAGAGTGGGTTATCGAGCGCCCAAAAGCTATACTATTTAAAAAATTGTTTAACCGGTGAAGCCGAAAAATTTATTTCGAATTGCAAGACGGCTTGGTACTGCAACCAAATGTTTCGGAGCAATACATGGGTTTTCCGGTGCTTCCAACTATGCTTACTGCGCTGTCTTATATTGTAGAAATACCTACATGGATGGAAGAATTTCTGTGAACCTCATAACTGCAAAGACCAAGGTTACACCTATTAAACAAGTAACCCTGCCTCGTCTCGAATTATGTGATGCCGTATTGCTGTCTAAATTGTACCAAAAATTTCGCTACTTAGAATCGTGTTTTTGGACAGATTCCACAATAGTTTTGTGCTAGATTCGCTCTCTGCCTATTCGCTAGAAGACTTATGTTGCCAACAGTGTAAGCCAAATACATAAGATAACAAATAATGACCAGTGGTTTCATGTACCTTCAGAAGATAATCCTGCCGATTGTGCCTCCAGGGGTGTTCAGCGTCAGGAATTAGGAAAACATAATCTCTGGTGGAATGACCCTCTATGCTTAGATGTTTTTCTGTTTCAAACACAACTTAAACAAAAGTAAAAAACTGTTGCATGTATGTCGACTATAAAATCAGAGTTCGACTACTTTAGTAGATTCAGTAACCTTAATCGTTTACTACGAGTTACCATATATATTCTCAGATTTAGATAGATTTTGACTAAACATAAATCCCGTTTTTCCATTGTATTAAAAGCTGAAGAGATTCATCAAGCTCTCTGTAAGCTGATTACTCTTTCCCAATCTTTGTCATTCTCAGAAGAAATAAAGAATCTCTCCAGTAATAAAGAAATATCTTTTAAAAGTAAAATTCTAAGACTTTATCCATTCCTAGATAAGAATAGACAATTACGTGTTGGTAGGCGTGTTCGTTTCGCTGATTTGGACGAAAATTCCAAACATCCTCTAATCTTATCAGATTATTGTCCCTTATCAAAACTACTAGTTGCCGACGCTCACATTAAGACCATTCACGGTGGAACGCAGTTAATAATATCATTTATTCGCTCGAAATACTGGATTCTTAACTCAAAAAACTTAGCAAAATATCAATTTCCATTCGTCCCTTCGATCTGAAAATGTCTAAGTGTAGATCACCAAAAGTTTATAAAGGATTCATATGCATATTTATATGTTTAGTCACGAAGGCTATACTTTTAGAACTGGTCTCAGTTATGACCTCTGAAGGATTTAAAGCGGCATTTAGGTGTTTCACCGGAGGAAGAGGCAGCTGTAGTCACATCTATAGTGACAATGGAACCAACTTTGTTGGAGCAAACAAGGAACTTATTAGGATTAATAGACAGTTCCCAGAAGTGGTATCCACCGATGTTTGTAGTAAGCTGCAGAACGGAGGAACATCATGGAGTTTCATACCACCTGCTTCCCCGCACTTGGGCGGATTGTGGGAAGCAGGTGTTAAATCAGTTAAGTACCGTCTTAATATAATTCTTATGAACAGAATTCTTACATGTGAAGAACTTTATACACTGCTAGTTCAAATTGAATCTTCTTTAAATTCCAGACCATTATGCCCACTCAGTGATGACCCTACGGACCTAAACGTATTTACTCCTTCGCATTTTCTGATAGGAGAACCAACAACAAGCGTTCCGGAACCATCGTTCTTAGTCTTAACACCAACCAACACTTCTGGGAACGGAACGGAAGGAAGGAGTTTTTATCCCGTCTTCAACAACGTCCGAAGTGGAGAAGAGCTAACCAAAATTTGAAGATTAACGACATAGTAATCATCACCGATGAAAGATATCCCCCAGCAAAGTGACCACTTGCATGAGTAGTTAAAGTCCATCCGGGTTCTGATGACATCTATAGAGTTGCATCCATATTTTTCAATGGAAAAACAATCAAACGCCCCATAACTTAGTTACGTTTACTTCCTGTCAACGATCCTGTTTTGTTTTGGTCCCACCTCGTATAACAATATTGTATTCCTACGTATGTGAGAGGAAATCCTCATATACAAATTTGATTTTTCTGAATTTCTGAAATGTTATAATTAAGAACAGTCGTTCTTGCCCGGCGGTATGTTTAATATTTATTCAGTCGATTAAAAACTTTATACTAATTAACATAAAATAATAAATAAATAAATTAATGTAAGATTGGCAAGTCCCTTCACATGGTAATTTCCAATCTCCATTCTCTCCCATCCTGCATAAATCTACTTCTTCAACCTACAGTCCACTTACGCTCTTTTACTTTTGCAGCATGCGGCCTAGCGACTAGAACTTCTTTTTTGAATAAAAAAAATCTATAATCTCTTTATCTTGTGTTCTTTTACTTTCAAGCTTTCTTTCCCATAAATTTTCTTCCTTTTTTTACCCATCCTAATTTTACGTTTATACACACACACGTATTCTTCGGAGCTATAAAATGGTCTTCTGCAGATACTATGAATCTTGAAATCTTCCTGCGTACGACTTTGATAAAAAATCGGTGGAAGAGAATCATCAGCATCAGCCGTCTTCATCACCAGCAGAATTTGAACATTCGCTCGTATTTCTTAAGCAGTCAATCACCACTCCCACAGGCTATTGGCTTAGTAGACGAGGGTTTACACAAACGGGCAGACGAACGGACATGGATAAATCGACTCGACAAGTGATGCTACTCATTTATAAATACACTTTATTAGGTCACCATATCATATATAGTACATATGTATATCTATCATCAATATTTCTTTATGGTATAAACTTCGTGTCAAACTCAACATTTCCTTAGGATAGGGTCACCTGTGAAGATTGTCTCTTTTATCCCTTATATTTAACCTTCTGACTGTCTGATTCTGATTTTTTCACCCTAAAACCGTAAGCTGGGGTCATATTGACCCCACCCGTATTCAATACATTTTGTATGGAAAGACAAATTAAAAAAAGAATTCTTTGGTAAAATTTTTGAATTATTATATTTAGTAATTTGGTATTAAAATGTGTGTGACGAACAACTTGAGGATGTCGCAGAGAATCAGCCAAATGCAATAATACATATTTAAAATAATCAACGTTTTATAGCGCTGGGGTCATATAGACCCCAACTTACAGTCAGAAGGTCAATTTGCTTCGGCGGCCTGATATGTCAGTAAACGACGATTCCTGTTTTTTTGTATGTTTATATGATGCGTTCTATTGTTCTATTCCATCAATCAAGACCAATGACAATTAACAGGACTTGATAAACCATAGTGCAGATTAAATAGTGGACTGTAACCGAACACAAAAACACTGGTACATTAATTAAAAGCATAAATCTTACTTCATTTCATCGTGCAATTATATTTAATAAATATTTGTAATAACTAAAAACAAAAGTACATATACTGTCGAATAGTATTTAGAGAAGCAGAAACAGTTTAACCAAAATTAAAGCGATTATTTGTACCTTGAAATGTAGAAGAATGCAATGATGAGCTAGTACGTTTCTTTTTCTTCCTTCTGATTTTCATTTCTTCCTTAAGCTGAAGGAAATCTACTTGACGTTCACTTTGCGTTCTGACCATTTCATTTGATTCGTTGTCCCATTCCTCAGTAACGCTTTGATTTGATATCTCTTTAGAATCCTCTGAAACAAATAAATAATAACAATAAAGATCAATAATGTTTAATGGCATTGATAATTATATATAATAATAAATAATTACTATATAAAATTCCTAGATTTTTGATATTGTACATATTAATAAATGACACCTAGTTGCCGAATAGTATTTTATTTAGTGAATAAGTGAATAAGGAAAAAAATTATTTATAAACACTTATCAGATTTGGGGTCATTGTGTGGATTAAAGGTGTTGGATGTATGCGAAGTTGTGTATATGCAAAGATTCTTTAAATACATGAACTTCGCATAAACAGTTGAATGCGTATAATATGAGTATAATATAAATTCCATCTATGTATATACACATACATATGTATATAAAAATAAATTGTATTGTGTTCGTACATTGATGTTCTCTGAAATGTGTGAACCAATTATGTTTCTGAAAATTTGCCATGAAAGATAATTTCAATACCAAAGTTTTTATGTATATACGGTCTTCGTATGTGTATAAATAAAAAAAAGTCCAAAGTTTTTATGCATATAAGGTTTTTGCATGTGTAGAACGAAAAAATTATTAAAAATATTTTCATTTTTGGGACTTAAGTTTTAGACTAAGTCGACGAAATTTTGTATACAAGGTCTTTGCAAAAGTTAATTCTTAAAATACGCCAAGTGGGCGTGTCACTTTTCAAAAAATTCACTTTTTCAGTGTTTTTATATGAAACTAAAAAAAAAACTTACTTATGCAAATATGTAGATATTCACTTACTCTACAAAACTTCCATACATTTTATATGCCAACGACTACTGTTTAGTATTGCGACTTCAAAAATATTTGATTCTATAGAAAATTACTAAATTTGTCATTTCCTCAATACAACGGGGATAGTTTTTTTTTTTACAAAAAACGCACCTTTGCTAATGTAAAATCCAAAAACATTTTTCCACGCGGGTGATCAGCTAGTTCTGTATAATGGCTACTTAATCACAATGACTGTAAGAACAAGTCGCCCGTATTTATTACTTTGATTATCTTCGACCTGCTTTTGTGAATAATATCTGGATAAAGTTTAATTTATCACATTGTCTAGACAATTTAGTCGTTATATATAATAGCTATTTAATTACAATGACTGTAACATATATATTTTCAGGGGATATCAGTATTTAAACTGATAGCTATTCTATACTTGCAAGCATCTGACAAATATCCAAGAGAATTACTGTATAAGAAAATATTTTAATAAGCTGATAGCATAAGACCG
Source organism: Chalcosyrphus nemorum (assembly GCA_949716465.1). Taxonomy (NCBI): domain Eukaryota; kingdom Metazoa; phylum Arthropoda; class Insecta; order Diptera; family Syrphidae; genus Chalcosyrphus; species Chalcosyrphus nemorum. Next base: position 51,932,849 of record OX454333.1, on the reverse strand, counting down.
TACGACCTTTCTATACGCGCATAAATGATGACGTTCGTGTCATCACATTAAATAGGTTCTGCAAAAGCTGCAGAGACGAAGAACAGGGGAGTAATGTTCTCCATTAGTTGAGCACTTGTTCTGCCTATATCCGGATACGTACAGCAAGATATCCTACAGAATGAACAAATTATTTAACCCTTGCGTCCCCAATGTTGCCTGAGAGCAACTTATTTTTCAAATGTTTGGAAAGCTTTTTTGTTCAACAAATTTTGTCAGAAAAAAATATTTCTTACATATATGGAGCCCTTGCAAAATTCTCTTTAATTTGATTTGCCACATGATGGGGAACAAAATAATTTTTTTTGCCCTTCATACAAGGTGCCCAAAAAAGGGCTCCCAAATTGAAATTCATTGCCGCCATCTTGTGCGGGCTTCCACATAATGTGTACATAGCGAAGGTTTCAGCTCTCTATGTCTATCGGTTCAAAAGTTACAGAGCTGTGACAGACTGGCGGACAGACAGACACAGTATCAAACCCATAAGTTTTCCGTCTTTCCTTTTAAGGTCCGGAACACTAAAAAACATGCAATGAACAAAACAAACGATTTTAATACCCCAGGTGGTAGGCCAGTTAAACTGGTAAATCCACCCTTTTCGGAGGTCGGTCCCACGGATTCTGGGGGGGGACCATTTATTGCACAAGGTAGACCCTTTCGAAAAATGTGAAAGGGTAGAGAGAACACCCCCATCTCGTATAACAGATGAAAAACAAGTTCTGGATGCTAAATACTCAAAAGCCTGCGAAGAAAGAGATGGGTTTAAGCAACTCAACGAGACATTGCTTAAAGAAATTAATAATTTAAAGCAGGAGTTGCAAGCGTTGAAACATCAATTCAACAGCGAAAATAAAAATAAAATTAAAGTAGTCGAGTTCTCAACAGATGAAGAAGAACTACTTAAGGAGACAGAAGGAAGACTTAAAAAGGGAAATAAAAATAAAAAACGAAAAATGAGTACATCCCCAAAAGTTTCGTCTCCAAAAGAAAGCAGCCAAGGAGCGGATAATACTCCTAACAAAGAAAGTACCAATCGGAAGCCAATTAATCCTCCGCCTATTATTGCGCTGCAAATAATAAAGTACGAAAGCTTAATTAAAGTATTGGAGGAAAATAAAATAAAAGCAAATACAATGTTAATAAATAACAATGATATTAAAATTAATGTAGATGGAGAATATTCTTATAGAAAACTTACCAAAATACTTAACCAAAAAAAAGCGCAATGGTACTCTTATGAGAACAAGCAAACAAGACCAATTAAGGTTGTTGTAAACAAATTACACTTTTCATGCTCCCCAGAGAGTATAGTTAAAGACTTAAAAAGTAAAAGCTTTAAAATATTAGAAGCTGTCAGTATGCTAAATTTAAAAGCAAAGTACCGCTTCCTATTTATATGCTTACTTTTGAGCACGACGTAGATATAAAAAAGATACACGAAATTAAAGATATCCTTGGAATGAAAGTAGAGATTCATGCCTTAAGGAAATCAAAACTAGTCCCACAATGCAAGAATTACCAAAAGTATGGACATACACATAAATACTGCAGCTCTAACCCGAGATGCGTTAAGTGCGCAGGAAACCACCATACTAAGGACTGTATGAGGAAAATAGAAGAACCTCCGAAATGTGCCAACTGCAACGAAAGCATCCAGCTAACTACAGAGGCTGTTCGGTTGCGAAGCAGATTCAACTGGCAAAAGAGAAAAAACATAAAAAAATAGAACCTATTTCTAAATAAAACCAAAAACGCCAAAAAAGTACCCAAGATTATGACTTATGCACAAGCTGCATCAAAAAATGTTGAAAAATCAACTAGCACAACAAAAACAAAATCAATTACTAATATGGAAACCTTCATGCAAAAATTTTTAAATAGAATGGAAAGTATGGAAAAAAGTAATAAAGCTATATTAGAAAGAATATCGTTTCCTAAAAGGCAAAGCAGCAACAAAAAGGCTGCACTAAAAAGACAAACATGATGGATAATATAAAAATCTTAGAATGGAATGCTAATGGTATCGAGAATCGTAAAGAAGAAATTCAACTAATTCTCGACATAAACCAAATAGATATATGTATGTCTTGATCCAGAGACGCACTTAAAGTTTTAAACTGCATGGGTACGAGTTATATCACTCACCACATCCCCATAATTCTGCAAAAGTAGGAGTTGCAGTTATAATAAAGAAGACGATCGATCACCATATAGAAGCAAAATTCCAATCATGTGCGATTCAAGGAATATCAATAAATATAAGAACGAAAAGCGGACAAATATCAATTGCATCAATTTACTGTTCTCCCAGCTATAAACTTAAGAAAAATGATTTTAAAAGCCTCTTTCGCATATTCTGCAATAGATCTATCACAGGAGGGGATATTAATGCCAAAAACAAGTATTGGGGATCTAGATTAACAAATACGAGAGGAAGAGAGCTATATGAAACAATAAGAGAAATTGGCGGGAAAACCCACCTATTGGCCAACAGATAGGAATAAAATCCCAGATCTTGTCGACTTTTTCGTTACAAAGAATATCTCTTCAAATGCTATAAAAGTAGAAGAGGGGCCAGATCTTAACTCAGTTCATTCTACAATACTCTTAACACTTAGCGACAAAATCATTGTCAAAGAAAATACCCCACGATCAGCTAATCAACTGACTGATTGGAACTACTTCAGAGAGAACTTGGAGGAAAGTATCCAACTTTCAGCGATAATTGACACAGAAGACAATTAGATGAGGCTGTGCAGATATTTACAACAAATATACAGAAAGCTGCATGACCTGCAACACCTAAAACCAAACCAAAAATCCAAAAGAAATACGTGAAATTATTTCAGAAAAGAGAAGAGCTAGAAAATGTTGGCAACAATCAAGGGCGCCAAGAGACAAAACTATGCTTAATAAGCTAAGCAGTAAACTTAAAAGATCGATAAGAGAATTTGAAAATGAGTCTTTTAAAACATACCTTACCAATCTTACGAATGATGCTAGTACCGAATATTCTTTCTGGAAGGCAACAACAAAGAAAATGAAGAGACCAATAGCACACATTCCACCAGTTAAAAACAGAGAAGGTATCTGGGCAAAAAGCAACCAAGAGAAAGCGAATTTATTTGCTGAGTATCTCGCAAAAGTCTTCCAACCTTATGAAGATAAAGATTATGAAGAAACGAAAGAATTGTGCGAAGAAGAGAGATATATTCAACCGGTAACGACGAACGGAATTGCCAAAGAAATAAAAGAAGGCATCAATACTAAAAAAGCACCGGGATTTGATTTGATAACTGGAGAAATCCTAAAACAATTCCCAAAAAAAGGTTTAAAGAAACTAGCACAGATTATAAATGCTACATTCAGAATAAGTTATGTACCAACTATGTGGAAAGTCGCGGAGGTAATTATGATACCAAAACCAGGCAAACCACCTAGTGAAGTTACGTCCTATCGTCCAATATCGATACTGCCTATATTGTCCAAGCTATTCGAAAAAATGTTGATTTGAAGAGAAAAAGATATGTTCTGCTATATTCCTTGATATAGCACAAGCTTTCGATAAAGTCTGGCACAAAGGACTGATCCATAAATTGCAAAAGCATCTACCAAAGCAATATTCAGAAATTTTAGAATCTTATATATTGCAGCGATATTTTAGAATTAAACAAGGGGATGAGTACTCCACGTTGAGAGAAATAGAAGCTGGAGTATCACAAGGCAGTGTGCTAAGCGCTGTATTATATCTTTTATTCACCAGCGATCTACCAGAAAGTGAAGAAATAACTATGGCAAAATTTGCAGATGATACTGCTGTACTTGCTGTGGGTGAAACTGTAGAACTAGCGACGAAAAAGCTACAGAAGGCAGTGAACAATATTTCAAAATGGACCAAGAAATGGCAAATTAAATTAAATGACCTAAAGTCGGTCTACATCAATTTTATGATTAAAAACGTTCAGCACATCCCAGTATTCATAAAAAAAATGTAGTAGAATACGCCATCAATGCAAAATATCTAGGCATGACTCTAGATGCAAAGCTGCGCTGGAAATCCCATGTAAAGAAAAAAATAGACGAATTGAACATGCGTTACAGTAAAATGTATTGGCTAATTGGGGGATACTCTTGTTTGTCCAACTACAATAAACTACTGCATTAAAAGCAAATTCTAAAACCAGTATGGACCTACGGGCTCCAGCTTTGGGCATGCACATGCAAATCAAATTAAAAAAAAAATACAAACTTTTCAAAATAAAGTGCTACGGAACATAGTAAATGCACCATGGTACATAAGAAACTCTGATCTGCATAGAGATCTAGACATTGACTTGATTGAAGATGAAGTCAAAAAAGTAGCTAATAGGCATAAACTTAGGCATCTCAACCACGTCAATTTAGAAATGACGCAACTACTTAATGCTGCCAATCTGACTAGGAGATTACGAAGAATAAAACCCTTTGAACTAGCTAGATAATAATAAAAAAAAAGTAACATACATACATACTATACATATGTAGCATGATCACAAGAAAAAGTGATTAATTTGATAAAAGAAAAAGGTAACCGACAAAAAAAGGTTTCTTAAATTTTCAAAAGACAATTATCAGAAAAAAATTGCTAATTGGTTTAATAAACTAGGTGCGATAATAAAGTTAAGAGTTAGAACAAAATTTATATTCCATCTGAGCCTAATCCCATCGGGATAGGTACGTTCCAGCTATGCGCTGAGATGAAAAGATAAACTCAGATATAAAAAAAAAATATTTGATCTAAATTTTCTTCGCTTTTCTTCTTAGTTTGCTTTTATGAATTTTTGTTATTTCCTTTGGTAAGGATGGTTAATTTATTGTTTGTTTTTATATGTTTAGAGAATCTGGGTGTTATCTTATTTCGCCTAGCCTCTTTCCTTTTTAACAGGTATTCATGTTCATTGGAGAAGTTTAAAGATTTGCTAAAATTGTAGGGCCTTCCAAAGAAAAGCTCGTAGGGCGTATATTTTGTGATTGAGTGAATAGCGTTATTGTAAGTGATGAAGGTTTCGGTTAAAATTTCGTCGTGTTCTGTAGTAAGTTTTTGTTGTTTCCTTTCAAATAAAATAAGCCTATAGATTTCTGTCAACGTAGAGTGTAGTCTCTCCACTGGTGAGTTACTACTAGTTTGCTGAAAGGATGTGAAATGACGTATTATATTGTGTTTTTTGCAAAAATTTTGGAATATATTTGCAATGAATTCGGATCCAAAGGCTATTTATGTTTTTAAGCATTTTAATAAATAAGCCTATAGATTTCTGTCAACGTAGAGTGTAGTCTCTCCACTGGTGAGTTACTACTAGTTTGCTGAAAGGATGTGAAATGACGTATTATATTGTGTTTTTTGCAAAAATCTTGGAATATATTTGCAATGAATTCGGATCCAAAGGCTATTTATGTTTTTAAGCATTTTAATAGTTATGCTGCTTTTACAGGTCAAGTTGTACCCGCAGGCAAAACGGGAGAATTTGTCTATCAACTTAACGTTGTATTTGACTATATTTGTAAGTATTTGACTAATTGTGTTTTTCATGTTTGGGAAGTAAACTTCCCTTTTCAGATGTAATGAAGTTTCGTTTATTCCCCTATGATTGGAACGTTCATGGTAGTCTCGAATTAGAGTTTCTTGTTCGTCTTCGTTCCTTATGTCTTTAAGAATTTCTGTACACCTGATAAGACGAAATGTCTTATTCTGTGAAAAGTACGGAGTAGGTGGTTTGAACCACACGAAAGATTTCATCAGTTGTATACAGGGCAATTAACTTGTTGGACGGGAAGATTTTTTTGAAAATGTCGACCATTGTATTTTCATCGAATGATGGTCTTCGAATCACCCTTCTCTGTTTGTTTCTAAATATATTTTTATATAATATAGTCATTTAGATCGTCCTGACCGCTGTGGGCAGTATCTACGTCTTCATCGTTGTTTAAGAGTTCTTGTTCTATTTCGTTCGGATCGGAGATTCTGATCCGACTTAGGGTATCTGCGTTTGTGTTCGACTTCCCCTTCTTATAGACAATTTCGTAATTAAATACCTCTAATAAAGATGGAGGCTCAATCTTACTCTTACTCTTACTAATTTGGAATTTGGCTCCTTTGGAGTTCATAATCCATGTGAGGGGTCTGTGATCCGGAACAATTTTGAATTTTCTCCCAAACAGATACGGCCGGAAATATTTAGTAGCCCAGACTATCGCGAGCAACTCTTTTTCAATTGTTGAATAGTTGCAAATAGGTTTATCGTTTCCTATATTTCCTTGTGACAGGACTGCTCCTAGAGCATAGTTGCTTGCGTCGTGAAGACGCATTCCTACAGGTTTCGAACGCTTCAGAATAGTCTTTGTCTACATATTTTAATAGATTCTCTTTTCTTTAGGCAATGGGTAGTGGGTAATTTGTATACCCTATCCTAAGGGTATATTAAGTTTGACACATAGTTTGTAACATAGAGAAATATTAAAGATAGACCCAACAAAGTATATATATAAATGATCAGCATCAATAGCCGATTCGATTAAGTCATGTCCGTCCGTATGTCACCAGTTTTTGGGCCTTAAATTTTGAGCTAGGTTGATGAAATTTTGAATACGAGGTCTTTGTAAAAAATTTTAAAATCCGCCCACTGACACGCCCACTTTTCACAAAAATTAACTTTTTTCACTATTTTCATATGAAACTCGAAAAAACTTACTTGGGCAAATATGTAGATATTCACTTAATCTACAAATCGTCTATACATTGTATATGACCACGCCCACTTTTTAGGGGCGTTTACTTCCAAAATTAATTTTCGATTAAAAATATTAGTTTATAGGGCAAAATAGAAAATTTTGTGAATACATTTTCCACCGCCCACTGACACGACCAAATAAGATAGGGATAGGGTATCATACGATTCGCTCCCGGCGGATTGTAGAACTTTTCACTGGTTTATTTATTTATTTATTTTTTTAGGGACAGGGACGTTTTTTATGGCGTGTATCATTGCGGGATTCGGTTTGATACCTTCAGGCGTAATAATATGACCAAAAAAAAGCAATTTCTTTCTGGAGAAATTCGCACTTGCCCATTTGAATCTTGAAATTGGCTTCCCGCATCTTATTAAATACTTGATTAACCCTTTCATGCCATTTGTTGCCTATAGGCAACATTGTGTTTTTGCTAAAATAAACGGATATTTCAACTTACCTTTTTCAACTGACATTTTTCTCCAATTACTTAATAAGTTTTAAGCACTTTACCGCAAATATGCCATAATAAGCATTGCAAGCGTTTATTTGCGAGCTGTTTTTCGTTGCGTCCCGACGGGCAACCAATTTTTTTGCGACAAGTGAAGTTAAAATTCAGAAAAATACGCAAATTTTAAGAAAATACGCAAATATTAAAAAAAAAAGTATAAAATATACTTCAACACAAATCAAAGAATCAGGAAAAAATAAAATTTTATAAAATAATCTATTAGTCGCTTCTAGAACTGCCCAAGTTTGCTCAAAATCAACATCTCATAAAAGCTAAACCAGGATACATAGGGCTTTGAAATTAATGTCAGTTGATATTAACCTCTATACCAACAATTCTACGGCCTTGAACAAAATTATACCCAACCAAAAAAAATTATGGCATGAAAGGGTTAATACTTTCCAAATGTTCCTGCAGTGAGGTGGAATAAATAATGATGTCGTCCAGGTAGACACGACAAATTTTACCCACTAGCTCCTTGAGAACATTGTCCATCACTCGTTGGGAGGTGGATGGAGCATTCTTTAGTCCGAAGGGCATTCTGACGTATTCGTAGTGCCCTCCTTCGACGGTAAAAGCAGTTTTTTTGAATGTGTTTAGGATCCATCTCGATCTAGTGAAATCCGCTAGCTAGATCGAGAGTAGTAAAGTATAGGCATTTCCCCAGTTTGTCCAGGATCTCGCTTATGTTAGGTAGTGGATAACGTTCAGATATTGTTTTCTCATTAATTTTCCTATAGTCTTTGACTAGTCTCCACCTTTGTTTCCCGCTAGCAACTTGTTTCTGAGGAACCGGGGAGCTCCATGGGGAGTAACTATGCCTTATTATTCCTTGTACTAACACCTTAGTAATTTGCTTTTGTACTTCCTGCCTGTGTACAAAAGAGTACCTGTATGATTTTGTGTAGATAGGAAGTTCATCAGTTGTACATATACGATGTTTTATTTGGTTTGCGAAGGTAAGGGGTTCTCCTTCTACATGTATACATAATATCACTGTATTCCTTGCAGGTTTTGATGATCTTCTTGCGCTCTTCAGGGTTTAAGTAGTCCGTACGAATTAAGTTGGTGATATCCTTCCGAGGCACTTGTTCGCTCATTCCTTCATTGAAATTATTAATTTCAATGAAATTAGTATATTCGTATTGTTCTAAATCTAAACCAACTAGGACAAGAAGAAAGAGCTTGTTTGTATTTATTTAACAATTTAAATGAGTAATTTAATCAGGTATCAGCAATAGCGATATTGTACATTAATCTTAATTATAATGATTGACTACAAACTAAATACAGTTCGAGCGAATGAAATTATTCTCAAATTCAATTATTTTGGTTTAAGTATAAATTTAATTTTAGCTTGACATTTTTAGTTTGTTTATTTATTTAGTTATTATTCTTATTTATATAATGATATATGATAATCTTAACTACTTGTCATTTAAACTATATATATAATGCACTATCAGTTAGTTTTGATGGAATCCCTGGAGCTCGCTCTTTTGGCCAGAGGTCATGGCAATCGACTATGGTGCGGCGTTCAGCTGGGGTGCTGCTTGGGGTCTCGCCTAAAACCCTCATCGAATATTCTTCATGGCTCAGCATTATAAACGAATCGTGATTCTCTGATTCAGTAATATATTCATATTTTGTGTTTATTACGAGATCCCACTGCTCAGTAAAGGTCGTTGGTAGTGGATATATTCTGTGGATTTAGTATCGTAGGGGTTCCGGTGGTGGAATATTAATTTTTATTAGCAGGCTTTCTCCGTTCGGGAACACCGATGTTTTGGCTGCCTGATGTAGAACAAAAAGATCACCGAAAATTGGTTTTCTCTTCGACACTACGGTACTTAAGATGTCCGTTATGTTATCTGCATCCAGAATAAACGGGTGGAGTTTAGTCTGATAAAGGTCATTTAAAATCGACAGCTCTATTGACTGCCTGTTCTGGATTTCTAATACCTTTGACGTTAGTATTCCCACCAGACCAATTACATCACTTCTCAATTTCAGGAAGGATATTTCCTTCTTTGTTGTTATGCTTAAATTGAAGAAGGATTCACTTAATTGTCCTATGCCTTCTGCTAAGTTATCAACTGCTGAATGAGTTTGTTCAGTTTATTAAAATTCGATACCATTACCGAAAGTAGCCGCCGCATTAATTGGAAGTTGTCCTCATTCTTATTGTGTAGGAACTGCAGCTGGTGGTAGACCTTGCGGGCGTCTTCGCTGTCCATTGTACCGAAAGCCCATTTGGAGAAATGCCCGATAAATTCCAAGGCTCTTCTCTGTCGATTGAGTGGAAATACGTTACTCATACGGTGACTGTTCTGGCGAAGGTTGGCGATATTTACCGCGGCTTCTTGACTCAACACATGGCAATGTCGTTGGAAGTCTGTGTCAGGAATGCTTGGACACATTTGATCGTGTTTTTGGTCGCAAGCCTCTGCGAGCCCGAGCACTGTTGTATAGTTCATCGGCGTAAACTTGGTTAGTATTGTCCATGTGTCCTTGTAAAACACGGCGCTTCCTATTGCTTCAAATAGCACCGGTGTGTCCTTAAGTGTTTTGATTTCGTAACTAACATTAGTACCAGGAAGTACATATTAAATTAAAAGTTAGTGCATTTTTCAATTTATAGTACATTGTTTAGATATTCAATAAAATATATTCTAAGAAATATATATATCCTGCTGTTTAAATTAACTATTTTTATAGTACCTTAATTTAAATATATAACCTTAATTTTATATATAATTAACTTAATATTTGCCGTATCTGCAAAGACATATTACTACTTCGTCAAAGGTACTTTTACAGTCTACGTGTATATACAGAATATGATTTTAGGAATAAGAGTTTCTTGTTCCCTACCCTGAGTGGTATTCACTCGCAAATTTATTTTTCCGGGTAGGATTCTTTAGCAGTACCTTGTTTCCCACCTTAAACGAAACAGGGCTGGTGCTGTGATGATACTGTTGTTTAGAAATTTCTTTCGCGCGATTTAGATTCTTTCTAGCTAACTCGTGTGACCTTTGCAATTGATATTTCAACTGACATGGGTATTCATCTGAGTTATAGAGTGGCATCGGAGCTCTCTTAAGATTTGTTGGCATCTCAAAATCAAATCTACAGAGATTACTTAGCGGCGTTAGCTTCGTTGAAGCATGAGAAGTATTGTTGTGGACATGCATGGCCTGTTTAAGCCACTGATCCCATTTCCGGTCATCGTTATCGACGAAACTTCTTAGGTATTCCGCTAAGGGTCTGTGACTTCGTTCTAATGAACCATTTGCTTGGAGATGGTATGCAGTTACATGCATTTTTTTATTCCCAGAAGTTTACATGTTTCAGAAAACAACTTAGAGGTAAAATTAGCACCATTGTCAGTGACAAGTACCTTTGGTATGCGGAAGCGGGCGACAATTTCATCATAAAATGCTTTCGGCACCGTACATGCTTCTGTATCAGGAATCGCTATGCATTCCATGTACTTTGTAAGGTCATCCTGGAATATTAAAATATACCTATTTCTTGCATGAGTCAAAGGCAAAATGCCAACTATATCCATATATACTTTGTCAAAATGTAAGAATGGAGTGTCTGTTATGATATGGAGTGTCTGATGATATTGGCATTTTAGTAAGCTTGGAAGATTTGTTTATTTGGCATTTTTTACATTTTTTGATATACTCATTTATATCCCTTTGCATGTTCTTCCATCTGAACTGCTTTCGAATGCGCCAGTATATTTTCTTCATTCCCTGATGTCCTCCGAGAGCAGACTCGTGAAAATCATGAAGAACCGTTTTTATGTCTTTCGGGTTGTTTAATATGTGCAAGGCTTAGTGCTGCCATGTGGCATTTTTTTACGCTTAATTTTGTGCAACGGAATTTTGCTGTCTATTTCTACCTGGTCTTTCAGAGTCCTAATTGTACCACATTTATCTCTTCCGGATCGTTTTTCTGTGGAATTCTGCTTAGAGCGTCAGCATTAACGTTGATCCTACCTGGCTTATACATTATTCTGTAATCATATTCAGATAATTTATGATGAAACCGAATGTGGCTCACTTTGTTTAAGTTTATTTGTGAGTCGCTGAACTTCGCTGGCGTGACTTAGTTTCAGATTCTGTACAGCTTTTGTATACTCTGTCAGAATCGCATCGGTTGTTTCTAACCGGGCAAACTGGCCCCACTGAGAACTCAATTGAAAACATACACACGACGAGAAAAAAAAAATTTGATACATACATAAATTTCACTTAAATCGCGATAACACCTCTATAGATTGGAAAATTTATTTTTTTGATTTTTTTGTTGATTTAGTGTGCGTTTGACCAAAATGTGATGTGTGATAAGGGAACGAAAAAGACTATCGAATTGAAAAATACTCAACGGCTTTTTTTTTGTAAACCGGCTGCGCCAAAATGTCTTGCGTGTTTAATACGGCTAATGGACAAGACCTTTTCCTTTTCGCGTTTTAACTTCAACTCGCTCTTTTTTTCAGTTCTAGTTGGAACCATCGATAGCTAGTTTGCACAACCAGCATTTCCTGCTTCTTGACCCATCGTACTGTTGCGAAACAACATTGCTGCGTAAGAGAAATAATATTATTGTAATTGACATTAATATTATTTCGACACAGGGCAACGGTTTTGATGGGTCAATCCACGGTGATATGCGCTTGTGCCAAAACTGGGGCACAACAGCGTTGTACAATCCTTGCGTTACGCAGAGGTCTGGTTTTAATTCCGGTGCGTCGATGAATATGCTACCGTTACTTTGATTAACGGGGAGCTTCGCAAGGATCTTGCTACACGCGGCGATAGTTGGTTTGCCGGAAGAGTAATTGGGCTTGAAATGAATGTCAACGGTGGAATTTCTTGTGATTAAGGTTTTGCTTTCGAAATCTAACTTCCCATTAAGAGCTAAAAGAGAATCCATGCCTAAGAGGCCTTCATAAAAATTATGAAACCTAAAGATGAGGAATTTTAAGAATCCAGTTTGCTTGAATTCTATGAAGGTTGGTAAGTTAGCTTGTTTTTCAAGCTGATATTTTTTTAAGGACTGTGAAAATATTTACGGGTTCACAAGTGATTTGTTCTTCGTGAGGAATATATTCAGGGTTAATAAAGGAAGCCGAAGCACCTGTATCGAGCAAGAATCTTAAGGGTCTTCCAAAAGGCGAAGAAATGTTAATGTTGGGTAATGTTATAGGGTGTGTTTCGGGGTCTAAGTATCCCGTTGATTCCTCGAGGCTGCACTGAAAACATTTCGGGTATCTACTATATTAGTAGAATCGTTATTGAAAAAGCGGTCTAATTGTTGAAAAGGGTTTATTTTTGAATTTTGTGCCCCTTGTAAATTAAAATTGGAGTTACGTGCTATTTGACTGTTACTGTTTGTGATATGAATTTGGTTGAGTACGAGTTGTTGCTTCAGATCTGTGTAATTTGCTGTATTGGGTACCATTGCTAATCCTATTTAAAGGATTTAGGGTTCGTATGATTTTGTTGCCAATTACCCTGGTTGCGACTGTAGTTTGGTTTGGTCTTATTAAACCCTATCCTAAGAGTATATTAAGTTTGATACATAGTTTGTAACATAGAGAAATATTACAGATAGGACTTATAAAGTGTACATATAAAAGATCAGCATCACTATCCGAGTCCTTTGAGCTATGTCCGTCCGTCTGTGTGTTACCAGTTTTTGGGCCTTAAATTTTGAGCTAGGTCGATGAAATTTTGTATACGAGATCCTTGCAAAAGTAAGCAATACAAGTGTAAAATATTTAAAAATCCGCCCACTAACACGCCCACTTTTCATAAAATTCACTTTTTTCAGTATTTTCATATGAAACTCAAGAAAACATATCTAAGCAAATAGGTAGATATATTTTTACGCTGCAAATCTTCCATACATTATATTCGGTTACGCCTACATTTTAGGGGCGTTTTTATAAAAAAAAACTGTTTTCGACATTTTTCTTAGAACATGACTTCTAAGGAACAAAATACGGAATATATTGAAAAAAAAAATCCGCCTACTACCACGCCCACTTATTGAGAAAATTCGTGTTTTGGAGTAATTTGATTAGATATTAACAAAACTTTTGTATACAGGAAATGGATAGGGTATTATACGATCCGCTCTAGTTTTGATTAGAATTGTACAAATTATAATTATCATACGGGTGAAATCTGGGATATTGATTGCTTTTCTGATAAGAAATGTTTTGTTCCTTTATACAGCATGTTAATGCTGCAGCTAATGAATCAGGTTGCATACTTCTTACCCTAGAACCAAGGGGTTCATTAAGAGCATTCGCTTGCCCTTCTACTTTGTTTCGTATAGCTCTTAGGAGTATTTGGCCATATGGAGTGTTATCGATTCCTCTTATATAGAGGAGTATCTCCTCGACATTGTTAAGGAATTCGTATAGGAGGCGAGGGTTCCCATCGAATTTAGGTAAATCCTTGATGGCATTAGGTATCCTTAATGAGTTAAAAATATCGTTGGCAATGATATTTACAACAATCGGGGCTTGGGTTGAGTTGCCTGAGTTATTTGGTTCTATGGGCATATTTATAGAATTGGTGTCAGAAGAAGAAGAGCTACCTATGTTTGAGTCTTCAGGAATCGAAATAAGGCTTTTAGATAAACGCCTTAGATTATATGGAAAAAAGGTACTTGGTTTTTTAGCGGATTGTTTAGGCATTCGATAGCAGTATAATTCCGTTTATTAAGATATTGAGACCTACATATGTTATGAAAATATGTATATTTATGAATGTATATAATATGATATAGAATGTATATAATATGATATAGAATGTATTATATAGCACTTATGTATCTAAATGTATTTAAAAATGTTTATGTTACATAATGTATAACTATTAGTATTCATTCGAAATTTTTGTGTTGAGATAAATAGTCAATGCATACAAAAAAGGATGTGGATCCGATGTATGCATTTATGAACATTGAGTAAATATACTTGAAAATACGTAAAAAGGCAAAAAAATGCAATAATGGGAGAAAAGGCAAAATAAAATACATATATTTGGCAGCAGCACATCAAACGTATTTGTTTAAAGTCTATAGTGTCATACGATTGCGGAAGAAAAAAAGGCAAAGTGAGCAAAATCCTATCCCTGGTTATTATACACTCCATTTCATAACTATATCACCACCCCTGTTTTTGCATTTCTTTAAGATTAAAATAATTTTTTTTGTAAATAATGGTTATCACCTGAAAGGTTACCCGGAATGCAAACAATTTTATGAAAATTAGAAAATTCCCGTTATCATTTCTAAGAGAAAAGACAAAAAAACAGTTTTTTTTAATTTTTCATAACTATATCACCATTTCGGTTTTAATTCGATAAAATTTTGTTAGACGTTAAAAACATATAATTTTTCAATAATTAGTAATTAGTGGGACCTCCTTTGTTTTCCACTAAAGTCAAAATTCAATTTGGCTTATTATCAACTAAGTTTTTTAATACATCCTGAGGGATTGGTCCCAAGAAGCATTTATGGCTTATTTTAGGTCAGCCACGCTGTTAAACAGCCTATTTTTGGCGTAAACTTTTCGCGTCAGTATACCTTACAGATTTTCTATCGGGTTTTGATCTGGTGAGCAAGCAAGCCAGTAAAAAACATTGATTTTATGCTGATTGAACCACGATTTGGTTGCTCTACTGGAGTAAATCCTGCTGAAAAACCATTTACGTGTTTTGATTATTTACCAAAAATTGTAGAATTTGATTTCCAAGACACTAACATACTCATCGCTATTCATTCCAGTGGATGGGAAGGCTAATCGTAATGCTCCCGCTGAAGAAAAACCGCCCACACCATAAGACTTTCACCGGAAAAAATCATTTTTTAAGCGTACACGGGTTTTTTCCAAAAAGCCCTCGACTAGTGTTGAAAACCATCTGAACAATCGAGGTTGATTCTTTTTTCGTCCGAAAAATATTCTTTTATCCAAAAAAATTGGGTAAGTGCGAGGAGGGCCTCGTGCAATAGTGTTCCGGACATTTTATATTGTCAATAAATAGAAGGCAATTTATTCATATCCTGCATAGGTACACCTAATACTGGTTTTGATATGAATAATGTAATGTCTTGTACGTAGGTATGTCCTAGTAATACTGAGCTGAGATTCCAATCCATTTTAACTTACACTTTCAATATAAAACATGGCGTACCAAGCTTTTGGATAAAAATGAATGTAACGGTACTTTGCTTGTTAAATGGTTTAAGCAAAACACTGGCAATACTTGACATGCGAAGAAATACAGCATTTAGAGTTTTAAAATTAAAAAAAAAAAATATTTTTGAAAAAAAAAAAAAACAAAATTTAAAAAAAAATTAGTTTTTTAAACTTATTTAGTTTTCAAAAGCAGCATAGAGCTAACATATATGATCCATTCGTGCAAATGACTTAGTTTTTGAAAAATCGAAATCGAATGCAGTAGCAGCAAGAGAAGAGCTTATAGGGAAGTCCATGCGGTCTTCTAAAATCTTTAACTCGGGAACTCCTTAGCGGATTTAGATGAAACTTAAAACTTGACCAAACCGTAGTATCAAAATGATCTGCTGTAAAAATTATTTGGATAACATGAAAACTGGGGGAGATACAGTGGGGTCACTAGATGCCCCATTTTTTTAATTTTTCTCAGAAAATATATAAAATACAGGAATTTTCGTATTGTTTTTACAATCTACACTAAATTCTACGTATCTCCAATTTTTTTCAAATTTTTACCATTTATGGTCTGGCCGCTAGGGGGGGGGGACAACATTTTTCAAATGTTTGGCGAGCTTTTTTGTTCAACAAATTTTGCCAGAAAAAAATATTTCTTACATATATGGAGCCCTTGCAAAATTATCTTTAATTTGATATGCCACATGATGGGGAGCAAAATATTTTTTTTTGCCCTTCATACAAGGTGCCCAAAAAAGGGTTCCCAAAATGAAATTCATTGCCGCCATCTTGTGCAGGCTTCCACATAATGTATACATAGCGAAAGTTTCAGCTCTCTATGTCTATCGGTTCAAAAGTTACAGGGCTGTGACAGACTGACGGACAGACGGACAGACGGACAGACAGACACCGTATCAAACCCATAAGTGTTCCGTCTTACCTTTTAAGGTCCGGAACACTAAAAAGCATTAATAATCAACATATACTTACTTACTTACTTAAAGGGCTCCCGACCCTTGTAGAGTCCCTGCCTGAGACATCGTTGCCTTCCATCCTCGGAGTATTTTACGCTCGAAGGTGCCCAATATTTGCTCAGCTTTCTTACTTATCGTCCAGAACTCGGCTCCATACAGCAGGACTGGTAAGATGAGCGTTCTGTAGAGCATTAATTTGGTCCGTCGAGTTAGGAGTTTTGAACCCAGTTGTTTCGCCAAACCGAAGTAGCAGCGGTTTGCTAGGGTTATTCTTCGTCGGATCTCTACAAAGGTGTCATTTGTAGGATTAATATTTGTTCCGAGGTAGGTGAACTGCTTAACTACCTCGAAGTTATAGCTATCAACAGTGACGTTCTGCCCAATTTTTTGGACAGATCAATTTTTGTTTGTTGATAACATATACTTTGTCTTGTCCTCATTCACTTCAAGACCAACTCGTTTCGCCTTGTCATCAATAGCCGTAAATGCCTCTACGACGGCTTGCCGGGATCTTAAGTTGATATCAATATCCTCTGCGTATCCCAGCAGTTGGACGGATTTGTGAAAGATAGAGCCTTTCGTGTTGACACCTGCGCTGCACACTATCTGCTCCAACATGATATTGAAGAAATCACATGACAGTGCATCTCCTTGCCCGAATACGGTGCACGTTTGGAAGAGCTCCGAAGAGTTGTTTCCAAATTGCACAGAGCATCGCGTGTTTTCCAGCATTACGCGACACATCTGGATAAGTTTTGTCGGTATCCCGAATTGGCCCATAGCCTGGTAGAGCTCAAGACGATGAATGCTGTCATAGGTGGCTTTAAAGTCGATGAAAAGGTGGTGGGTTTCGACTTGAAATTCGTTGGTCTTTTCCAGGATTTGTCTGAGTGTGAAAATTTGGTCTATTGTCGATCTGCCGGGCCGGAAGCCACACTGGTACGTGCCGATTAGTGTGTTGCAGAAAGGTTTTAGACGTTCACACAATACGTTGGATAGGATCTTATATGCGAAATTTAACAGGGATATGCCTCGGTAGTTCTTACAAGACATAGGATCGCCTTTTTTGAAGATGGGGCATAAATAATCAACATATGCAAAGGAGAAAAAGAAGGATTATTACCGTGTTTCAGTCACAGTTCATGGCGGTGGCTACCTTAACTCGCGCGCCTAATTCCACCATCAGTGCAGTGCAGTGAAAAAAAAATTAGTGCCGGGCACAGCGGGTCGCGAGTGTTTATCTAAATAGTGGACCACAGCTGATTGTCGTTCGGGTATAACACCAGTTATGCAGTTTGTTGTGGAATACTATTCTTGGATCTATACCTCGCGGCTCTGCTTAGTAACTTCGGAGTTGTGTCTTTGTGTATTTTTATGTTTTGGTGATGAGGGAGTTTGGGGTATTCAGGGTTGATTTCACTAACGTTCGTGGTCTTAGAATGAATTTCTTTGACCTATACGTCCAAGCCCATTCCCACAAACCAGCTGTCTTGTCACTTAGCGAAACACAGGTAATAAAAGAATCTTCCGATTTGCAACTGCCTGGATATAGCTTAGTGCCATTATTCTTCCCCAACCGCGGCCTCGCCATCTATATTCGTAGTGATATTGCTTACCAAATTCCATCACAGTATGGCCACTGTTCCAATCCGTAATTTAACTTTAAATGGCTAAAATTCACCGTCCGTAAGCAAATTATTCACTACTATTTTATTTACAGAAGCCCTAGTGCGTACAGCAACACAAACTTTAACGAGTTCGATACGCTGTCCGATTCCATCACTCGAATTGTTTCCCTATATCCTTGTACTGAAATCGTCATTGCGGGCGATTTCAATACACGCAATTCGGATTGGCTTCGACATTTTGGCCAGACAACACCCGAAGGAAGGTATGTTGAACTTTTCGCTGAGGTTAACAACTTGACCCAGCTTGGAAATGAGCTAACACATATACCGGACATTGTTAGTCATTCCGCCAACACCCTTGACTTGTTTCTTACTTCTCATCCTGACAAATACACTATTGATATATTAGCGCCTCTAGGCCGATCTGACCATAACATCATGTCAGCTAAATTCTCGTACTCCGACCACTCAGTTAAAGAACAAGTATGGCGTTACGAGAAAGCCAACTGGGACGCCCATTATATCTTTTTTAGGAGTTTTAACTGGTCACTATGATTTCTCGATGACCGGCAGTATGATTTTTTTGTCCACTGGTGACTTCATGGCATATCTCACCGAAAAGTGGAACCAATCTCTCCATCACTTCGGTGAAACAAAGATTGTTGCGCTTGATATAACACCGCATACATGTTAATTCTTTTGACGCGGGTATAGGAAGCTTAAGAAGTAGCACAGTTTGCAAATATGTAAAATAAAAATATTTTGAATTTTGGTCACCAGAATATTATTTGCGGGTTAAGACCAAACTGTAAGAGAGCGCAGTATTTTGCAGATTTGAGGAAATCTATACGATAACAAAAGTGCACGACTGGGTCGTACGTACTTGTGCTTACATATACGCTGTTAGTTGAAAATGAATCAACTTAAAAAAAATGAAAAAAATCTTTTTAGATTCTTCAGTGTTTTACGTGCTATGCCATCTTGTGTGGCATAAGAAATATGAAACTAGAAAATGATAAAAAAAAATCATTTAAAATCATTTAAAAATTAAATTTAAATGATATCGTCAGAGCCGTTTACGAGAAAAATTACATTTTGTTACGTTTTTGGCCAAAAACGTAGTACCATTGTATATAAATCTAATAGTATTATCACGATTTTTTTTATTTATTCCTTGACGTACCCAGGTGGCGCTGCGTCACCAAAGTAAAGTAATTTCTCTTTCACGAAAGAGAGTATTGAGCGAACGAATGGATAATCGACTGGACTGGATAGACAACGGCAAAGAATATAAAAACCAGTGAAAAATGCTACAATCCGCCTGTAGCGGATCGTATGATACCCTATCCCTATCTTATTTGGTCGTATCAGTGGGCGGTGGAAAATGTATTGACACAAAATGTTCTATTTTGCCCTATAAACTAATATTTTTACTCGAAAACTAATTTTTGAAGTAAACGCCCCTAAAAAGTTTGCGTGGCCATATACAATGTATAGACGATTTGTAGATTAAGTGGATATCTACATATTTGCCCAAGTAAGTTTTTTTGAGTTTCATATGAAAATAGTGAAAAAAAGTGATTTTTTTTGAAAAGTGGGCGTGTCAGTGGGCGGATTTTAAAAATTTTTACACTTGTATTGCTTACTTTTCCAAGGACCTCGTATATAAAATTTCACCAACCTAGCTCAAAATTTAAGGCCCAAAAACTGGTGACAGACAGACGGACGGACGGACGGACGGACGGACATGGCTCAATCGACTTGGCTACTGATGCTGATCATTTATATATATACTTTATGTGGTCTATCTTCAATATTTCTCTATGTTACAAACTATGTATCAAACTTAATATACCCTTAGGATAGGGTATAAAAACTCTCTTTGATTTATGTGCATACGTATTCGTTTTGTGTGGGATAGTATCGATATGTGTGAAGTAGTTATGTCTCATTGCAACTTTCGTATTTTGTTTTTGTATTTTTTGGTGTTTGCCTTACTAATGAATGAATTTATTTGGCTGCAATTTCACGTACAATTACAATGTAATATCGCAGGTTTCGATGTGAATGCAAATTATGATTAATATTTTAATGTGGTTTACTATTTGCATATATATGTAATATATATAATACATATATGTATGTATATGTTTTTCTTAAGAGTCCTACACCCAGAATTTGAGCAAAAAGCGAAAATTGTGCATTTTCAAAACAACGACATTCGGCCAATAGTGAACCAATTGCAACGTTTGGCATATTAAAGAATGGGATTTAATCTAAGTTTTGTTCGAGCCCCAATTTAGAAAAAAATGTTTTGTTGTTGTTTTATTTAAAATATACTCAGACAACTTTCGTGTTTTTTACGAAAAATAGCAATTTTCAAAACAAAACTTAAGCCAGTAAACAGTATACATTTGATATTTTTTTGGTGTTATTGGAAAGGTAATGAACGAATCGAAGTTCTGTTGAGATAGAATTTTAAATTTTGTCCTCGTTTTGGATATATGTGCGTTTAAAAAACTGTAAAATTCTCCAAATTCAACACTGTTTTTCGTACAGAATTTGCAATATTTAAAAAAAAAAAAATAAAAAAAATTATAGGGACATACCATCCTAGGAGGTATGCAGCGGTGATCTGAAATAATGGCATTAAAATACTGAGTTTAACACAACGAATTTGAACATAAATAAAATTTTAGTATGGAGTTGCTTTAGTTTTGTCCAGCTGAATATCGGCATATTTTAGTATTATTTGTTTTTTCTTTGTTTTTGTTATAAATAAATGGATTTTTTTTTTATAATCTTATTTTTGAATGTAACCACTACATTCCTACATATTAATTTTATGGAATATATTTTCATTTAAGCAATTTTATTCATGTGTTTGTTGTCTGCGTTTAAGTTGCTTTAGTTTTGGCCAGCACCGTATGTATAATTAGTTCGATTTTTACTAATGTACCTAGGTACATCTAAGTATTTGTAATATGATGCAAATATTGTTATCGTAAAAAAATCTGTTTTTAAGATTTGATGGATTTTGATCTGTCATTAAAGAGAAAACTAAAAAAGTTGGTCTGTCAACTAAATCTGTCTGTCTGCTCATATGTATCCATTCGTTGGACTGCCGCTTAAACGGCTAAACCGATTTTCTTTAAACTTCATACCTGAAGTGCATTGGGTTTTTTGAAATTATTGCTTATGTATCAAGATAGGCCCCACACAATACGCATAGACATCATATGGTAGAAAACTTTACGATACACATTACACATACCTACAACTCTAAAGGAACAGTAGGAAATATGGAAGAAGTGGTGCATCACCCTGTGGAATTCCTACACATCTCAACCCCCAGATTTTCCTTCGCGCAAACAAAAATCTTCCCAAGATCATTGACTGAGCATTTTATGTGACGTAATTAACCCTTAACCGCCGCAACATGAAAAAGAAAAGGATGTACATACATAAGTGTATATATACAGACAAAGATGCACACAATACACATAATGGCATGGTAGAAACTTCACACGACAGAAGGATCATAACATTTTTTTTCTCCCTTTCCACTTTTTTTTGGTTCTCTCTTTAATATTTTTTGCTATGTTTAATTTTTTTCGGCTCTCTCTTTAATATCTTTTATCTTCCCACTTAGTATCTGGGATTATAAGAGAAAGTGAGAAAATCATTTCGAGAAAACCTAGAGGCGCTAGTGTCGATTTCCTCAAGTAATACTACTATTAGGATATTAAGGATATGAAATTTAAAAAATGATTATTAAAAATTGGCTAAAACCCTTAATTTAAACAAAAGTATCGTTATACGCACTATTGGCTACATTTTTTTAAAGCCATTTTATAGAACTTTTTATTTGCGATCTAATGTGATTGATTATGATAAATCGTATAAACCGATTTCAAGAAAATCGTCTTTTAACCAAATTGGCTATAGCTACTGTTACAACCACTTTTAGCAAAATTGTGGTAATAAAATTACGTATTGCAAAAGTATGTTCTAAGCTTAGTGTGGAAGTCGAACGAAATCGACTCTTTGGAAAAATGTTTGGAAAAATATTGCGTGAATATGTGCTGTCCTTACACGATGCAATATTATTGAAAATGTTATTGGCTCCCTGCCGTTGCGTAGGCATCGGATTTTTATTTTGTGAAGAGAGAGAACCGCCCCAACAATAATTGACAAAAGAATGGTTTAAAAAAGAAATAAGAGCTTAACCTCATGATTACCAAAACTTTTTGCGAATGGATGAAGAAACACTTAATTGTTTAGTGGAAATAGTTTCGCAATACATAAGAAAACACAGCACGCTAATGTAAAATGTACATATATTAAAAATATATATGTACATAAATATATTGAAGATCAAAAAAATTTAAATTTCTTTAACATTTTCCAATATATTGTGCGAACCATTATTGCGCAATAAAGCCGTTACACGATTACTGTGCAATAATATTGCGTAGTGTAAGGGCCGCATTAGTACAATTTTCGAGAAAACCTGATTTTTGTAAAACTAGCCTTAAGTAAAGTACCGTCAATATAAGGGCTAAAACCAAAATTCCATCGCCTCTAGGGATTTTCCCACAGACCTTATACCGCATTCTCACCAAGCGAAATCTTGAAATTTCGCAAAATCTCTCCAAATCTCCGAGGTTTCGCATGCATTTTCTATGTATTGAAATCTCGTGCTTTCGCCGGAACATCCTCGAAATCTCGTTGAGTTCATCTATCTATGAGAGGTTGTCAAACTGAACAAACCTGAACGTGAACTTCAGTTTATTTTGGTGTTCATTTTTAGACGTCAAAATATTATGTAGGAAAACAGCTGTTGCTAGTGTTGGGACTTCTATTATTATGCATTATGCATTCCTTAATTACTTACATATAAATTGTATGCATTGTTTAATTTGTATATTGCACTTATGGTATGTTTCAAAAATCGATCACTTTTGGGTTTCCCGATTTGCCCACTCTCACGTCCCAACACTGATAGCGACAGTCAACAAATAGCTGTTGGTTTGTTTGTTTCCCGCCACTTAAAAATGGACAGACAAATTACATTCGAAATTATCTCAACTTGGAGCGAATGGTTTACAAGATTTCGGCAAAAGTTCATCGAAATCTCGAGATTGCGCTTAGGTGAGAACGCAGTATTAGATATAAAGTTAGAGGGAAATACGTCCACCCGTCTAGGCTGTTGCCTCGGTTACACACAGACTGACTTTTTCGAGCTTCTATCATCAATAATGATTAATATCTCATTCGAATTTTTGCACCAATCCAATACTTGCCCTAAATTATAGGTGCAAGTAAAAGTAATTGAAAATATTTCCATAAACCAAATTCTAGGCAAAAAAAATCTTTTGGTCAAAATTTTGGGGCACGTTACGCCCAAAACGGTAAAACGGAAAATTGCACAGCATTATAAACATTCATGATTAAAAATAAGCGATTTTCGAATGTGTTTGTATAAAGTCAATCTATGCATTTTAGGCCATGCGAATTTAGGAGATTTATGCCAATTATCTAATTTAACGAAGAGCAACAATTGCTTTTATTTACATACCAATGGCGGTCCAATCGCTTTCTAGCTTTTTAGAATTAAGCATAATTTGGTATGCTACAATGTTGCCACTTGAATGTTAGACTTTAGTAAATGTTTATGGTAAATGAATATAAACTTAATATTTATATCTGAATCTTAACCTTCCATCTAAACCATAGACGAACTAAATTAGACAGTCAACTTCGATATGTTTGAGGCATTCGCTCCACCAAGTTAAATTCCGATAGATTTTGTTATTGTGTTTTGACGTTCACGCATTTGTTTTTAAGATATCACAGAGGTCAAACATACTACGTTTACATGACGAGTTGAAGCCAGGTTCAACCCGGCCTTAAATTCATATAAAAGCACATCGAGTTCAAACGGGGTTGACTCAACTCGACTTAGCTAGTAGAGCTAGATCGGGATAGAAAAATTCATGTATACCTGGGTTGAGGACTTGAGGAGTCGAAATAACATTTGTTTGTGTTGTTTTCCCATTTTTCTTTTTCGGGGGTGGGACACCAGTTCGTTTTAGTTTCTAATAAGTTCTTTCTTGGTTGGCCTTGGGAAATATTTGGTTTTGGTTAGCAAAACAACAAAACAGGAAAAAAAAAACTGTGTACTGTCAGCTCAACCCCATTTCGATCTTTCAATATTTCAACTCGGTGTGCAGAAAAACCTAAATAGAAATCTCAACTCGATCCCTCGACTCGCCATATAAACGTAGTAACATTCAAATACAAAATCTGGCTGGTTTTTTTTTACATCTATGGTCACAGTCATTGGGCATGTTCCGAACTCTAGGTACTTTTTGAGGTAATGCCTAACATATGGAATGGCAAACTAATTTTTGACAGTTTGCACATTGACTAAAAAGGAATCAAATCCAGTCCACTACCTCAAAAAGAAATGCCCTACTTTGCAGTCAAAACTAAATCTCTCCACCAATCAAAAACGTTTGACTACCTAGTGCCTAGAATACGGAACATGTCTATTTTGTAGAACTTGTTGTTCGTAATGGCATAATAACCGGCAAAAAATGTTTTGCTCAACAGCATTTGGTAATTGTATTTGTGACCTTTGTGAGTTCGCAAAACCAATGCGTGAACGTTTACATGTCCGGATTGAAATGGGATTAAGTTTCAATCAGCGTTTTTGCTATAATCGGTCGAGTTAGAATCGAATTGAAATAGGATTGAGTTTGACACTGCTTTTGTATTTTATTTGCATGCGTTCAAATATTTCTACCTCTCATTTTTTACTGTACTCCACACAACATCTAGTCGCTACAAACAAAAAATTCGAGAGGAAAAGAAATTACTTAATTACTTTACCTTCTTGTTTGCTCCATCGATCAAAAAACTCAACTTGATCACAGAAAATTTTGTAATTGGATCGAGTCCATCCTATTCCAATACTATTTACGTTTATATGGTACTCAACCCGAATTGAATTCGGTTTCAATCTGCCAAATAACCGGGGTAACTGATCTAAACACTCCCCTCTAGATCTTTTTGTAATATGAATTGTCAACCAATAGACCCTTTTGCCTGCTTGTCAAAATCGTCAGTTTTGACTTCTGCAGGTATACTTTTATTTTGTACTGCACAAATATAATGAGAAAATGCGAACAAAAGCGTCAAGTGTTTCCGAGGACAACATGCCTGGCACCCCCGTATACCACAAATAACCTATAATAGATAGTCCACTCACCCCACTCACCCCTAAAACACCAAAAATTGAGAGAACCCCAATCCTCTCTTTATTTCGTATCGGTGAATACGTGTGATGAAGGATTTGAAGCATAGACAAATCTAAATTAGACCGACAACTTCGGTTCGTTTGACACATTCGCTGGCCCAAGCTAAAATCCGCTAGATTTTTTCATTGTATTCTGACAGGCAAGCAAAATCAAATGGGAGCTCACTACTTTCACACATACAATCACAAAATCCGGCGATTTTTTTGACATCTATGGCCGCAGCCATTTTTTACATACAATTTGTTGTTGTTAATGGAATAACAACCGGAAAAAAAATGTTTGCTCAAAAGGAATGAAAGAGATAACCCGACAAAATAATAGTTAAGCCTTGGTCACACGCTACTTCACATTTATTCACAAACATGGTAATTAGGCTCCTCCTATTTTCAGAACTAAGGGGGCAGGGGAAGTACGAGTTGACTGTCTAATTTAGGTTTGTCTACGATTTGAAGTTTACTCAGCCCATCTACAAGTCCAAAAAAAAGATTATGTAGCTGGCGTGTTAAAATCGAATTCTTAACGAGATGAAGATCCATTTTGGAATATTTACATTTCCGATTAAAATTTAATTTCTCCCGGAAGGGAATTTGCAGCAAAAGCAAATAATTACAATTTTGTCCCATTTTTATTACAAAAAAATAAATAAAATTGCAGATTTAAATTTCCTATCTGCCCACACTAAACAAAAGTGGTGAACCGTGGCGGCTGTGTTTAGAAAGTGCTGTGGTGAATTTATGATGTTAAAAAAATATTTTTTGCATAATAATTTATAAATGTGTCGAAGAGATATAAAAATATTTGTATTATGGAACTATGGAATTGTTGCAAGTGCATGGGTATTTCTTTCTTATTTTATTTATGTAATAATTATTTGTTGTTTGATTATTTTACTTGTAATATATATTTACTTGCGAAATAGTTTTATTTATCGTCTGGTTTACCTTTTTTCGCATCAATTTTTATACCCTATCCTAAGGGTATATTAAGTTTGATACATAGTTTGTAACATAGAGAAATATTACAGATAGACCCAATAAAGTATATATATAAATGATCAGCATCACTAGCCGAGTCGATTGAGCTATGTCCGTCCGTCCGTCTGTCCGTCCGTCCGTCCGTCCGTCCGTCTGTCCGTCCGTCTGTCCGTCCGTCCGTCTGTGTGTCACCAGTTTTTGGGCCTTAAATTTTGAGCTAGGTTGATGAAATTTTGTATACGAGGTCTTTGGAAAAGTAAGCAATACAAGTGTAAAAATTTTTAAAATCCGCCCACTGACACGCCCACTTTTCAAAAAAATCACTTTTTTTCACTATTTTCATATGAAACTCGAAAAAACTTACTTGTTTTTTTTTTTTCAAAGTATATATTCATACAAGTGTATGTTTGCGTTGAAATACGGAATTATACATATATGCTTCAAAACCCAAAAGAATTAGAATAAACTTCAGTTCGATTATTTTAGCAAAAAAATCTTATTATCTATTTAGCGAGTTAAAAAGAGATCCATCATCGTTAATGGATGAATATAGACTGAAGAATAGATATGTATATTGTAAATTTAGGATAAAGAAATTTTACAGACGAATAGTGGTCAACTGTGGAAGCGTATGATTCGAATATGTACAAAGTCTTGGTTTTGAAAATGTATCTTAAATAAAGAAATAAGTCTAATTCTTCTGTTTAGATTTAATTTATTGCTAATACATTTTATAAGGTTAGGTATGTGCTGATTCAGTTGCTTGGAATATAATTAAAAAAAAAAAAAAACCAACACCTTCTTGAGTAAAGGCAATTCTACGACTGTAAGTTTGGTTATTGACGACTCCGCCAGGATTTTTAATGTTGTTTGTTTTTGTTTAAAATATTTTTTTTGAAAATTACAAAAATTACGCGAACAGTTATAAAACAAAGAATAAAAAAGTTTTACTATACTCGAATTATTGAATTTTTCTATACTTTTTTTAACCAGAAATCTCAAACCTTACACAACCGCCACTTTCTTATATTCTTATTTATACATAGGATGAGTTTTACCTATTGCACCTACATTTGCTGAATTCAAACATTTTCTTGTTTTTATACGACCTAAAAAATATGATAAACGTATTTCAAATTTGTTCAAAGTACCAAACGGAAGAAATTAAATTATTTGTGGTATGTATTTGTGGTTAAATATGTTTTTTTCTAGTTTAAAATTTGAAAATTAGGATAAACGTTTTAAAAAAATATGTTAAATTTTATACTTTTAACAGATTCACCACGAAACGAAAAATATTTTCCGTAGTTGTTTATTGAACATAGCATCCCCGCAACAATTTCTCAATTTTTCTCAGTTTTCCGTTCTGTTTCCCCAAAAATCCTCTCCCATGTGACAGATATCGGATCACTGGTGGGCATAGGTTAGGTTGTAGTGGCAGCTGGCACCCAGATACAGGTGGGCACCAGCTCACTTAGGCCTTAAAGGCCCATTGTGGTACCACTGGATCTAAGAATACCCCGGCTGAATTATTACCGCTACGACACTACAATGAGACAAAAAAAAAAACGAACGATACAAAAAGGCCAAAGGACAACTACACAGATAATTGTATCTAGGTGGTTCTTCCACTGAAACTAGGAGAACCAGCCGGAGCTTTTGACAAAGCGCAGAAGATGCCTGATGGGTACACCAGTCAGGTCGCAGAGGTCGTCGAAGAAGGAGGAGGTGGAGGTTTCTACTTGACGCTAGGGCAGGGCAATTGCAGAGAAGATGAGGAATCGTTTCCTCCTCCTCCTCATCCCTGCAACTCCGACAGAAGTCGTTGTATGGGAGGCCTAGACGTCTAGCGTGCAGGCCGATCAGGCAGTGTCCCGTAAGGACGCCAATGATAGTGCTCAATTCCTGACGCCTCAGAATTAACAGTTCCTTTGAACGTTTCTGATTGTAGGTAGGCCAGAGCTCCCTCGAGATCTTAAAAGGGCAGTTAGCCCATCGAGCGTTGGCCTTCCTTATGCCATCTAGCTTGAGCATGTGATAACAAGTAGCAATTGGCATGCCAACTCCCGTCCTTACGGATCCGGTTGGGAGGGCAGTGCCAAGTTTGGCAATTTCGTCAGCTTTACAGTTCCCTGGAATATCTCTATGGCCTGGCACCCAACAGAGGTGAATGTTAAATTGTTCCGAGATCTCCATCAGAGATGAACGGCAATCTTCTACGACCGATGATGTGGTTGTTGGAGATTCCAGGGATTTGATGGCTGCCTGACTGTCCGTGAAGATGCTAATATCCAAGGCGGATAGTACATTACACTTCAGCCATGACAGGGCTTCTTTAATTGCCATGATTTCCGCCTGAAAAACGCTACAGTGATCAGGGAGGCGGAAGGAAATGCTTAAGTTAAGCATGGAGGAGTATACACCGCCACCAACTCCGTCTGAGGTCTTGGATCCATCAGTGTAGATGTGGATCCTTCCAACATCCACCAGCTCCACATCCGACCATGTGTCACGAGCTGGGATTGATGCTAGGAAGTTGTGCCCAAAGCTGAGTTTAGTTGGGGTGTAGTCGGTGGTTACATCAATGAGGTTAGATTCATTGAGAACAGAGGAGTGGCCGTAGTTAAGAGACAGCCACTGAGAAGAGGCTGACAAACGGGTTGCGGTTGAGGCCGCTATTTGTTTGCCGACAATGTCTAGGGGCAGTAGGTGAAGAATGGTACCTAGAGCTGCGGAGGGTGCAGTTCTAAGCGCTCCACATATACAGATACATGCACCTCTCTGAACTTTACCCAGGAGAGAGAGGTTGACAGTCTTCTGAAGAGCTGTCCACCAGACAGGCACGCCGTACAGAAGTATAGGTCTGACAACAGACGTATATAACCAGAGGGTGACGTGAGGTTTTAGTCCCCACGTATTACCAATCGCCCTTTTGCATGAGTACAGGGCGATGCTGGCCTTCTTGACGCGTTCTATGATGTTGGCTTTCCAGCTGAGTTTCCTATCCAAAATGACACCCAAGAATTTGGCTTTATCGGAAAGAACAAGCTTGGTGCCGTTTAACATGGGGTGGTCTATAATAGGGATGTTGTATTTCCTTGTAAAGAGGACCAGTTCGGTCTTTTGAGGATTGACTCCAAGTCCACATTTGGTGGCCCAAGTAGTGAATAGTTTGAGGGCATTTTCTGTTAGGTCCCTGAGAGTGTCCGGGAATTTCCCAGAGAAGATCAAGGCAACGTCATCCGCATAAGCAACCACCTTACAACCAGTGGCCTCGAGGCTAATCAGTAGGTGGTTGATTGTGATGTTCCAGAGGAGAGGAGATAAAACACCCCCCTGGGGAGTACCACGGTTGACAGTTCTGCGGGCCGAAGCAGGGCCCTGGTATGTGTTGATGATCCTGCTGGTTAGCAGTTGATCAATTAACACCCTAAACCCAGCTTCAACCCCCAGTTTGTCCAATGCTTGAGTGATAGCATGTGGAGTGACGTTGTTGAAGGCCCCTTCTATATCTAAGAAGGTTACGAGGGAGAATTCTTTGATATGAAGAGATCGTTCGATAGCACGTGTTAGTACGTGTAGGGCAGTCTCTACCGACTTCCCTTTGCAGTAAGCATGTTGGGATGGAGAGAGTAGGAGCGGATCAATTGAGCCGCGTAAATGGATATCAATCAGTCTTTCCAGGGTCTTTAGTAGAAAAGATGACAGACTGATAGGTCGGAGATCCTTAGGACTAGTATGAGACACCCTACCCGCCTTGGGAATGAAGACTACATTGACCTCGGCCCATAATCTTGGAATGTAGACAAGCCTCAAGCAGCCCTGTAAGATGGAATACAGCCAGGGCTGAATGATGTCGAAGGACTGTTGAAGCTCGGCCGGGGTGATGTCATCAGGACCAGGCGATTTGTAGGGTTTGAAGCTAAATACTGCCCAGCGGATCTTTTCGGGAGTAATTATACTCGAGGGGTCAATATTCAGCTGGTGGTTCACGGTAACAGAAGGATGAACATCAGCAACAGGGGAGCTACCCGGGAAGTGAGCATCCAACAGAAGATCAATGTTCTCCTGGCAAGAGGAGGACCACTGACCATCTGGTCTTAACAGGTAGCTTGGTGTAAGTGGCTCTTTGGAAAGAATCTTGCGCAGCCTGGAGGCTTCGGAGGACTCATTAATGTTGTCACAGAAGAGTCTCCAGGAGCTACGTTTCTCTTTCCTTAGAGTTTTTTTTATAGACGCTAAGTGACAGCTTGTATGAGTCCCAATCCGCACTAGCTTTGGAGCGTTTAGCTTTATTAAAGAGTTGCCGACAGTTGGCTCTAAGGTGTCCCAGATTGGCATTCCACCATGGAGGCTTCTTTTTACCACGCGGAGTGCTGTAAGGACAGGCCTTGCTAAGAGATTTATTAAGAGCCTCTGTCAGCACTGCCACCGCAGCATCAAGCTCTGCTGTACAGAGGGTGACTGGCAACTCGGGGGGGAGGAATCTGTTTAGTGATTCCCTGTATAGGGCCCAATTGGTTCTTCTGATGTTCCTGGTTTTGACCAGGATTGGTTGTGGGTCGGTAAGACCAAATTGGAGATAACGATGGTCGGAGAAAGAGTGCTCCTCTAACACCTTCCAGTCCGTTATCGAATTGGCAAGATTAGCGGAGACAAGTGTGATATCAAGGACCTCTTGTCGATTACGAGTGACAAAGGTGGGTTGGGAACCTCTATTGCATAGTAACAGATTAGAGCTAACTACAAAATTGAAAAGTTCCTCACCTCGATCGTTTATGTCCGAGCTACCCCAAATAATGTGGTGCGCATTAGCATCACAGCCAATGATGAGGCGCGTGCTGGTTCTCTCGGCCTCTGCAACCAGATCTCTCATCCCGGTCGGCGGAAAAGGACCCGTCTGGTCGTGGCCTAGGTAAGCTGAGACCACCCAGTACCTTTGGGTCGTAGATTCCACGCAAGTGGCGATGAAGTCCTGATTGCTGAAATTGGAGAGAAGAAAGATATTAAGACAGCTCTTCGCAAGAATGCAGGATCTTGGTTTACCTTCATTTCTTGCGTAGAGGAGCTTATAGTTGGGGATCCTGAGTCCTCGAACCCGGTTTCCATTGGATCAGGACCAAGTCTTCTCCGCCTTGAGAAAGGCGGAGAACAAGGGCGGCCGAGGCCGTGGTGGAGTGGTGGAGGTTAATCTGAAGAAGGCGCAGCATTGTAGCTGTTACCCTCATCAGACCTCACTATGACGGTGCGATCTCCCTCGTCCGAGTCGGATAGCAACAGGTCGTCGTCATCCGACAAAGAGAGATTGTCGCACTCATGATTGCTGACCATTTCCGCATCAGTCGACACAAGTTCGTCTTCAGCAGATCCGGTCGGCACTATAGGGGCCCCTGAGAGGCAGTTGGGGTCACTACCCAGCTCCGTGTTCACCGATGAGTTATCGGTCCCAACTAGAGTCCGGGCAGCAACAGTATTGGATGCCACGCCGTGACCCTCCGTGTTCGTCGGTAAGGATCCGACCCCAACTAGAGGTGCCACTGCTGACATGGTGAGGGAGGCGCAGTCAGTTTCCATAGAGGATTCTGCCGCGCTGTTGGAATTATTGCCAGATGACGAAGCCACTGACGAGGAGACGATCTTATTATCCGCATCCTGACCGCTACGGTAAACTTTGAGGGTGATCGCCTTAATGCCGTAGCCAATCACCCCCTTGGTAGCGGAAAGAGGCGCCAGGGATTCATCGTTGATGACGATAATGACTCCCCTGGTGTCATGAAGGGCTTCCTCGACCCTCGCAACCTTCCAGTTGTGAGTGGGAAGCGTTGGGTTACAAACCCGAATCAGATCCAGGATGTCTTTCGGATCCTCTGGCTCAGCTGGGACGCGAGTGCGACATCGCGGTCGACTAGGAATTTGATCCTTTTCGACCACCTCGATGCGAGCACCCGACCACAGACGGCTGACGTCCATATTACTGACCAGGATTTTATAGAAGTCCTTAGACCTCTGGTCAACGCAAGTGATCAACTTCACGTGCCCTTGGTACCATACCGCGTCCCTGCAAATCGGTAAGGGGCCTGGGTGGTCCCTTAACGATTTGACGAAGACTTTGGTCAGTTCGATCTCGACTTTCCTCCATCTTTCAGCGGTTATCCTACCTTCAGGGTCGCTTCTGTCAATCACTGCAACCTCCAGGTGTTCCTTTACGACCTGGTTATAGGGCTTCAGCGTTCCTGACACAGGGGCTGTTTTCAGCTTTTTAGGGCTGTTGTGAGGCTCCTCTGCCGAGCGTTGCCGCTTGGCTGAGGCGTCCACAGACTGGTTTTTGAGCGCTTCTAGCCTGCTTGTTATCCAGGCAAGCGAGTCGCGCTGTTTGTCGGACCTGGCGAATTCGGG
The DNA here is from genome assembly GCA_949716465.1 of Chalcosyrphus nemorum. Taxonomy (NCBI): domain Eukaryota; kingdom Metazoa; phylum Arthropoda; class Insecta; order Diptera; family Syrphidae; genus Chalcosyrphus; species Chalcosyrphus nemorum. The sequence continues at coordinate 51,900,016 of OX454333.1, read as the reverse complement.
GATGGACTCGATTCTCATTTTTTGGCGCAAGAGATCTCGTCTCATCCTATAGATATTCTTGGCGGGATTTACAGGTCGACTAGCCGGAGCCTGCCGAACTGCCACCGCCAAAGTTGAAGGTCCTGGGGTCAGAGAGGTGGTGTTTGACCGCTTGCCAGAGGCCGGACGGTTCACCACGGAGGTGGAAGGCTGTGAAGTTTTGGACGCGCCTTCAGGGTTCGATGCGGGAGCGACTTTCCCCTTGCTGAATGCAGCACGGTTGGTCGACCCAGAACTACTTAGTAGGGGATGTTTTCCTACGGAGGAGCTGAGCGGAACTACGAGACGCTTGCTCGAAGCCATACGTCTCGTAGGTCCCTCAGAAGGAGACATAGAATGGGGGTTGACCCCTCGTACCATAGTAGGAGTAAAATCCGGCTTTGGTACGAGGCCAGACGAATCCGGCTTCGATTTTGCTAAGAGTGGAACCCCACTCCCGCCAGGTTTTGTCACCAGAGCGTCGGTAGCTTCAGTTCCGCCAACACCACTGCAGCCAGGCTTGAGAGCCAGAGCCTTAGCGGTGTCGGTTTCACATTGTCTACTTCCGCCAGGCTTAGACACCAGAGCGTCGGTAGGTATGTTCCTAGTAGCTAGTTCAATGTCGGATTCGTTGGCAGATGTTTTCTTATTTTGTTGTTGTTGTTGTTGTTGTTGTTGTTGTTGTTGTTTTTGTTTTTTGTTTTTGGTATTCATTTATTTATATGTGGATCCCACGAGTGGCGGAGAAATAATGGGGTGAACCTGCAAAGAGATCCGCAATATGCAGGCACGGCTACTTAATCCGGAGGGCGCCAGGTAGTCCGGATGCTCCGTTCGGAACTGGGCATTTGGGTTGGGCCCCCAGCCAGGCTGATCGTCGGCACGGGTCGCATGACACACTT